>JAXDDW010000002.1:10845000-10895000 GCA_034670385.1 Hoplostethus mediterraneus
TTCTTTCCTCTCCTCACTTCAGCTGTCTTCCTCCTATCCTCCATGTCGTATACATGGTCTTTTCTTTCACCCCTTCTCAAGCGAAGTCTCTCTTATGTTTTTGTCACACACCGGTCTCACCCTCTCCTGTCTTCTCTTTTTCAGCTGTCCCTCACCGCTGATCTCCTTTTCTCATTGGTCTATCAGCTCCTACTAGCAGGGAAAGATGCCTTCTGCCAAGAATAGTGTCTCATCCAATACAGTCGTCTCCATTTTCATTCATTCTCTAGCCCAGAGCACAAGTTAGAACTCTCTCTTCTCTGCTCTTTACTTTCCCCCCCCCCCCTGTCTCTTTGCTCTATATTCCTCTCTCCTTCCACCAAAGTCAGGTGGAGTCATCACAGTCTCGGATCAGGTCAGCAGCACATATGTCTCTCTTGGCGATTCAACCTCACCCTACTTACAGTTTACACCAAGCAGGAAACATTTCGGGGGGAGAGGGAGCAAACGGGAGTGATGAAGAGAGACAACATAAGCAAGCGTGATCCCCTCCTTCACATTCATGCAGTTCCACATCTTCACACCTGGAAGCTGCCCGTTATAACCCGCTGACCGGCACTGAGCAGCTCCAGTGGAGCAGTTGGATTTAAGTGCACTGGTCAAGGGCACTTCGACTGTAGATGTTGAGGGAGGGGAGAGCGTTACTCATCCACTTTCCCCACCCACGTTTTTTTTTTACAGCCTGTCTGGAGAGTTGAAGCAATGACTTTTCCACTCACTTCTCTAACCTCTAGGCTGCTGCCGCCCCGCATCACTCTTTCCTACATATATGATCACGTGATTATTTTGTGTAGGGTTGCGTAGATACAGTGGGTAGCTCATTTTACCCACAAGCTCAACCCTGTTCTCCCCCCTCCATGAATTTATTTTTTTAAATAGCTGAAAGCATGATCGATAGCTGCCTCCCTGGTTACCACGAGAGTTGGCATAGCGACCAAAAAGGCACAGCTAGTTGGACTTTATGGGAATTATCAACAAAGGTTGATCACATCCGAACAGTAACCATGCAAACAAACTGCTGTTAACCAAACTGTCTATACACAACCGTTTCCCAATATTGTCACACAAAAAAATTACAGTGAAAAATAAGAAAGATTCAATATAACAATGAGCTGTAACTAATCAATGAAAGAGAGCAAGAAAAAACGAAACGAAAAAAGATGGACTAAAATATAAATCAGAGAGGAAGAGAGTAAAAGAGAGCTTAAACTCAGAAAGATTTAGGTACAAAAAAGAGAATATATATATATTTTTAAATGGAGCTGTGGAAACAAAATCCAGCCCATCGATATCTTAATCCTCTCCGCCTTGAGATTAAGAGAATTAGTAGAGAACAGGACGTAGGGGGTGAAGGAGCAGAACAGACCATTCAGCCTCAACACACAATATGCCATTCACAGCAGCTCTCTGTCAGCTTAGAAATATTAATTTAAGAGCTTGGTGCGTTGCCAAGAACGGGGATGAAGGGGCCGGTGCCAAGTTGTAGCAGCAGCAGCAGCAGCAGCGCTATAAGACAGGAGTGGAAAGGCGATTGAGAGAGGCAGCGTTGGTGTGCAGGCCGTCTTAACAGGTCCGTCTGGTCACCTCTGTGGGTTTTTACCACTGAGTGAACCTGTCTACTTTTACCTGCACCCTTTCTCTGTTTGACTTTCTCAACATCAGACTGCTATTGGACTGGTCAGCACCTCGTTTTAACTTTTTCTCTCCTACTCTTTTGCTCTCTCTCATGCTAGTGTGCTGTAGCTGTGCTGTCATGTTACAAAATATTTTCCGATTATATTTTGTTCACGGTTCAGTGAGGTTAGGGTACAGTAAAAGTGTGTTGATGCAGAACTCTTGTCTATCTGATACCAAAGGGTGCTGGCAGGATCATCGTCATCATGCAAACGAAGGCGGAGCGACGCAAAGGGCGAATCCCAATTCACCCCTTGGCCCTTCCCCTCCGTTTTGCGCGTTCACGTGAAGGGGTAGGGGTGTCCCAATTCTCTTGTGATTGAGGGGTAGGGCCAAGTGCGAGGGCTACATGGCCCTCCAAACGGAGATTTTTCAGGGGCACACTACAAACCGAGGGCTAGGAGAAATCTCCCAGAATGACCTGCGAATCAACTGGAAGATCATGGTGACCGCTACACTACCATCAAAGTGAACCACACAGATGTAGTATTTTCTTCTTTAATAAAGATTTAAAAAATATTCTAACCGTGGTATTATCTTAGTATAATGTCGTTTCAATGTATTATAGACCGTTTCTTTATAACATGCATAACAAAAAATCGCTTATATGCCGATGTCTCTACTTTGCTAGTTAGTTACATTACAACATTGTTTTTAGGCTGATTTGTGCATGACAGTCCCGCATTTTGACATATTTCCATGTCGCATTTCCCCCCTTTGATGGCATATGACGCCCGAAATATAACTGAAGTCCAGCAGCGAAGTTGCTGCACTTATTAGGCTCCTCTAATACCAGTGCAGACTACAGAGCACCGCTAACGCTATTCTGTCATGAAGTGGACTGGTAATGAAGCAGTGGTCTTTTTTATTTGATGACTTGTTTGATCGATTAGTAGCGTGAAAAGTATAAATTGTGAACGAATCGCGAGCGTCCATGCTTTTCTATCTCCATCAGATGAACGGCAAATGTCACTGTGATAATACCATTATTGCCATTGTAATCTCCGATAACAAACTCGTCCCGTCTGTTTATGTAAACGTCATCAATGACGTATCAGGGTCTTGAAGGGTTGTCCCAATTCTTAGGGAGAGATTTCTACCACTACCCCTGGTGACTCTGTTCTGAGGGCCAAGCCGAAGCCGTAGGGGTGAAAATGAGAATTGGGATTCGGCCTAAGTCATGTGCTTATATCAAAGGAAAAATATGAAAAAGAGTCCGATGGGTCCGCCGTGTCTGCTGTTGATGTTGACACTGGTTGCTATGGTTGTGCTGTTGCTATAGATACACATGTGCGTTCTGGACGGGGTCCCATATGCTCAAAACTGCAATGGAACTGATCCTAAATAGTGATAAATAGATGTATTAATAGAATGGTGTGGTCCCAAACTGCACACTGAGCCCTTGCACACTTCAGAGATGTATTTCCAGGGTCATTAAAGGTTGAGCGAGTATGAAAGGGGCTAATGGAACAGCACTGCTGACATCACAGCACCGTTTTTGTCAGTCAAAGCATTTGGTGTGATGATTTTGTGCACGTTGTTGTCATCACGACTGAGACGCACCAGGCATCAACAGCTGGATGCATGTTAAATGATAAATGAGTTGTTAAGCACTGTCGTTATTAAATGTCTTTATTTATAGCATGATACATGCTATAATGTACATGATACAAAATATGTGAATGAAAGATATGATGTATAGTATAGGCTCCTCACCAAAACATGTCACTACAATCTGAATTTTGGCTATTTCCCTCAGCACAAATCTGCTGAAAGTCAGAATTGCGGTACGGGTGGTTAGAGGGGACAAAAAGCAAGTAGAAGAGCCCTCAGAGAACTGTAGCTTTTGCAATGGGACAGCCCTCGGCCCTCGTGGACTTAGTGGGAGTGCGCCTCAAATTTGGGAGTCTTCTTGTCAGTGGTCAACTTACAGCCTGGGATGAGTGAATGTGCATTGGTAGGTTTCAGAAGTGAATGTATGTTTGTTTTGCTTTGGCTCCCTGTAGTTCGTGCAGCATTTTTGCTACTGGCCCAGGTAACCCCTTGGCCTGAGGCCGGTAACACATACAAAAAATGTCTCTCTCTCTCTCTCTCTCTCTCTCTCTCTCTCTCTGTGTGGTATAGCCACCTTTGGTCAGGGAAACAGGGTAGCGCAGTATAGTTTTTTTTAATCTATGGATCGGGAACCAAAACTGGGACACAGATCTATTCCTGGTGCTACCTCACCTGAAATGAATGGTAATATGTTTCAAAAAGCCTGGGACCCAGGAGAGATTTCTAATTTGGGTGCCCTGCTGAGTAGGTTAAAAAAAAAAATCAGGTGAGTGGATTTCTCCTTGAGGCAGATCTGAGAAGATATATTTGAATAGTGTCTCAAAAGAATTACTGTGTGGAAGCGTGCTTGTCTTTCCAGATACTCAACAGCCTTAAAATAGGACATATACTATAAAACTATTCTGTAATATAAAATATAAAACATATAAAGTGCCTCTCATTGATTCCTTGCTTTGGTGCGTTCCTGGCTGTGATCACTCTATACTAATCCCCTTTATTATCACCCTGACTAGACAAACACAACAGGAGAGAAGTGCAGGTGGAGAGTCTCACTGGGCTGTCTGGGGCTGAGTCGTCGTAGGCAGCAAAAAGGCAGCGCGAGACAAGCATCATGCATCATCCTCCTCGCTCCCAGACTGCCAGGAGCCTCTTCTTTTATGGCGACGGTGATGAGGCTTGATGGACAGCAGGTGTGCCTCATCATCCGCTGCCAGACTCCGCCTCGTGCCTGCTGAGTTGTTGTGGAGATCGGGAGATTGCCAGAGCAATGTTGACGATTCCAGGGAGGCTTCGCCGTCGCCGGTGATACAGTAACAGCATGTAACTATGTCTACGCTGTTGTGTAAAATCCTTGTAACTCCAGACCGTTTTTGAGCCCCATGAAACATTGTAAAATACCATTTAAACTACAAATACAACCAAATATAAAGTGTACATTATGCTAAAACAAATAAGCCTATTGAGTCTTAAATCTTAAACCAACTTGATGTTTTGGATGTTTTGGAGCTGTGAGATATTTCTACTGACATCAGGTTTTTTCCATTTGTACTTGAACTGACAAGTAGCAAACCACCAGCTTCATTCAATGATAGCATGAGGCACAATACCCTTGTTTGCAGGTGCGTACAACAGCATTGCTGCTTCACAATTAAACTTTGTACATTCCTAAATTACTGAAAGTGTGAGTCACCATTCACCATTCAAGTAAACAGCCTGACGCCAGATTTAATTTTGTCCTCAAATGCCACACTCATTACAAAATTAAGCTCCATTCACCAATGCACTGGAACTTTGTTAAGGAGAGTCAGACAGTACATGATGCTATTTCAGGTGCTATATACTATTAAACTGTAATAGTACAACATTTTTAAACAGGAATTGAAGTCATCAAAACTGGGCTTGTGAGGCATTTTAAAACACCAGTAGTCAAATATCCTGTCTCTTATATGTGTCTATCTTTCTGTGTGTTTGATAAGCTCTCTCTTCATCTCTATCTGAAGTCTTTCTACAATAGAGACTACACAAAATGCCAATGTAGGTAAAAAAAAACAGATTTTATTTGAGCCCATTCTTTGGCATGGGCCCCTTAGCCAAGAGGGCATATCTTGGATGTCCAGTGACATCGAGCTGCCAAAAGACTGACAGGGGGCAACGGAGTCCAGCCCTTGGGGAACAGAGGCCTTCACTTTGTGGTGCTGGGGTGGAAACAGGGGAGGTGGTGGGTTGACCTGCAGCGCAGAGGAGACAAGAGCTACAGACAGACAGGAAGAATTGCCTCCTATTTTAATGAACTGCTGAACAGATGGCCGATTGTCGTAGGACAATTACTGATCATGATGTGGAGGCCAGTTCCGTTTCTGTAAAACTTCATTTCTAAACAATGCTGCAAAAAAAGATTTGATTTGAGCTCATTCTTTGGCCCCTTAGCCAAGGCGGCATATCTTGGATGTCCGATGACACCGAGCCTGCCAAGGGATTGGCAGGGGGCAACAGATCCCAGAATAGATTAACTGATAGGATGGAAGGGGTGGCATCGTGACTCATTCAGTCATCTCACAGCAAGATCTGACAAAAACCTCATATCAACTCCACAACTGAACTGAACTTTTCTCCAGTATTGAACTCAGGATGTGACATCACCCCAGCTGCTAGCGGGTAACAGGTGGACGTTCCCTTAGATGAGCATTGAAAAGTAGTTTTAAGCATTTTATGAAGAGTTTATAACAATCTGGGGGAAAAAATAGGTCAGAAAATCAGACATCACATGAGATGTCGCGATGGAAAAGTGCTTGACCTGGTCGCTAATCACCACCACCATGAAGAAACCCGTATGAAGCTAGAGTAAGGGTAAGAGTCCACATCTAACAGTAGAAACCTAACACAGCAAGATATCAAGAGTTATTGGTGCACAGCTATCAGGAGATGTAGGATTGTTCTCTTAAAGGCTTTAAAAGGAGGAAAGTAGGAGATTAGAAAACAAACTTGGGAATGATGAGTCTAAGCAAGGAGCATGGGATTGTATACCTGCAACTAAGACATAAATAATAAAGGGCTGTAAATTGTGGAATTGAAAATAGAAGACAATGAAAGCCTCTAATATAAATTGAGCTCAAATTCTTACATTTCACATAAAAATAATATATAATAACATTTAAACCACATGTAACCTTTTTCCACCAGCTGTGTGTGTGTGTGTGTGTGTGTGTGTGTGTGTGTCAAATGTCACAGTTACGTCTTACTCACCACCCAGGGCCTCCTCTTTCCATCGCCATGGTGACACGGCTGAAGGAAGAAATATTTTTCTAATCTGGAGGAGACATGAACAGGAGCACAGCCTGTGGCCACCACATAATCTATTGTATCTGTCATTTTCCTTTCTTTGCTATTCATTTTTCTCTGTATTTCTGTACTTTTATTTCTCTCGGACTTCATCCCCACCTCTTTTAATTAAGAGAGGTGAAAGGGAGCAGAGAGTTTCTTGGGTTCATGATGTGCAAGACCTCTCTCTCTCTCTATATCTGTCTCTCTCTCACACCTTCTGGTGGAAGCAAGCAAGAGACCATCACATATTACGATTCCTGGACATTTTTGGAAAAGGAACAATCCATACAGTGTGTGGGAGGTTTCCACCCGTGTGTCTGTCTTACTCTGCCTTTATCTGTCGCTTTTTCCGTCGTTCACAGTTTCTATCTGTCCCTCTCTCTCTCCCTTCTCCCTCTGTGGTATAATAACAGTCCTGTCAGTCACTTGTTCCAAGAAGAGGATGATGGATTAGGGCTTTGACTCATATAGTACATAATAAACTGCAGCTCATAGTGTTCTGCAGAAGGAAATGTCAATCTACATAGGCAAGACACTGTTTTTCAGAGAGTATTTCATTATATTTATTTAAGTGCTTATGACACATCTGTAAAAAAGTGTTTGCAAGTAACAAGTAGAATACTTTACTTTAGGTTTTTATGTCTGTTTTGTTTGTGTGTTTTACTTTTACTTAGTTCGATGGAGGAGGGTGGTTGGGCGTTCAGGAAAAAAATTAAATGCTGTTTTGTGATCATTTTGCAAACAATAAAACACTTTTTTTTTACCACCAACATAGAAAATAGTGGTATTTTCAGTCTGGTGCTTAAATGTTTAACTAGACAGATGTTAGAAATTGCAATTATATTCTTATTCCAGTTTAGATTGG
The DNA here is from genome assembly GCA_034670385.1 of Hoplostethus mediterraneus. NCBI lineage: Eukaryota > Metazoa > Chordata > Actinopteri > Trachichthyiformes > Trachichthyidae > Hoplostethus > Hoplostethus mediterraneus. The sequence continues at coordinate 10,852,454 of JAXDDW010000002.1, forward strand.
CTACTTTGGCATCCGGGGGCAGCTTAGAGAGCCATGTGTGGGTGCAAAGAGAGAAAACTACACTTCTAATTGGTAGTTATGGCAGACAGGTCGCCTGGCTGTTTTTACATAACCACCATAGAAAGGGAAAGCATCTTATTAAAAACTGGAACGATTGCGCTCGCTCTCCCTCATTCCGTAGCTTTTATTTATCAAGACGAATGTTACACACACACACACACACACACACACACACACACACACACACACACACACACACACACACACACACAGAACAGAGGCAGACATTTGAGCAGGCAGGATTGGTAATTGGTTTATGTCCGGTGCTTGATGGTAGGCAGATGAGCAGTGTGTACCATAGGTAATCACCTCTAATGTAAATCTGGAAAATCATCAATACCTATTACTAATGATTATACACTGACTGGTGTGAAGGGGAAAGAGAGGTGAGAGGTGTACCGGACACCAACCAGATGCTGCATTACAAGAAATTCATTTGACTCCTGATGTGAGAAAAGTAGGTTGCTCAGCAGTAATGTTCTGCCCAGAGGGAAGAGACAGGCATGTTTAAACACACCTGGCCATGCCCTTTGTAAATGTTCACTCTAACTTTCCAACGTTCCCTTTAATCTGAGGTGTTCCATTAACTGGGTCACGACCAGAGTCTGCTACCAAAGAGTCCAGGAAGCTGCTTTGTTGTAGCCGACGACCCAGGAGGTCGGTCTTGCTCTGATTGCTGCACCGTCTTTTTGACTTCAGTCACAGGTCATGTTTGGCTGATCGTGTTTGGCAACGTCATTCCCCCCACGAAGAGTGGACTGGGAGACTGACTGACACTTTTTGCATTTGTATTATTTACCAATTCTTGAGACTTTTGAGATAAATGTGAAGATGCTAACATGTGACATATAAAATGATGATATATGATATATCAGTCATATATACTATATGACTGTTGGTAACATGGCTTCAATTGGAAAATGCAGCTGTATTGAGTTCATTTTAGATCTTTCTCTAATCTCATGATCTCATATTCAGGAGAGTTAAATGACACTTATTTCAGATCATTTGGAGATCTGTTGTTTAGATCAGTGAGATCAACATGAGCTGATATGTGATTGTTTCTCTTGAGTTGACTTTCAGAAATAGGAGAAAATGCCTTTAGTCTCATTTTAGTGTTAAAAATAGCTAATTTGTGTCTAGGAGACATACAATGAGCATATAAGAGATCTCTTCTTGGATGTTGCTTTCCCATGGTAACATTGCAATGTGACTTTGAGACAATGCTAGGATATGCACTACAGGGGGTAACCTAGCTATGCATCAAAATTGTCAGCTACAAACAGCAGAATGTGCACCATGTAGGGTGTTGGCATCTTCCTGACCTGTGCACATCATAAATGATTACAAAAATAAATTGCAACTAAATATGTCAATAAAGGATTGCCACTGATTGAACAACATTGAGAAACATGGTGAGTGCATAGCGATCATGCACAAGCTCCTTTGATGCAAAAGGTTTATGATGTCATAGCTCAACAGCTCAGAGTTGGTTACAAAGACAGTTGTTGTCTGGCTAGCCTTGGCAATGACTTCAATGCTGGATGGCTACTCTCCAAAATATGGGCTTATTCAACCACAGTGGCAACCAACTCACAAAGTCACAGACGTTGCTGTTCATTCATTCATGGTTGTCATTATGTGACAACCAAAAGCAGACTACTTACAAACATGATACCGTACGATTGGTTCAGTTTGTTCAGTTCAGTTGCCAGTGTATGGGCTAGTGGCTCACTTGCTGTACTGGACTGAACAAATTGCTCAGCCGTGTGCCACCTTTTAGTCAAAACCTTAGGTACAAATGTAAGTGATTCCTTCACTCAGTGGGTTACTAGTTCACTTAGTGTCTAACAACCAGACAGGGAGAGATCCATCATAGAAGAGGTAGAGATACCAATTTCTCCACCAACAATAACATCAATAGACCATAATGCAATGCAGCCGCAGCTTGCATATTTATGGATCTGTTGTTGGTAGCCTGTGAAATGCAGTGCCTGCTTTGACGGCATTTTTGTAATTTGAACAACCGGGCACAACACACCACAGCATTGTTCTCTGGCCGCTCTGATTTTTTCTCAAATGTACAAAATCACGACGCTATCGCTATAGCTCTCACCACCAACCTGTATACAGCACAGACAAGCACCTTCTCTGGGGGATGTTGAAAGTCATTCTGGGAAATGTAACAAATCACTAACTGAAGTACAAGTAAACAAAACAGGTTGAGGGAAAGTGGGTCCGCCAAAAAAAGTAGAACAACATATTGCTCTTCGTTCATCATGCCCAAACTGCTGTTGGCTAGAAAACCCATTTTTGCAAAAGTGAATCAAATGAATCTGCCGGACAGCCCGAAAGAATCACATTAGTTAAAAGAATCAGTCTTCCACCACTATCTAAGACTGGAAGACGCAGATATGAAAGACAGACAGACAGGAATATGAAATAGGAAGGAAGAAGGAGGTCAGAAAATAAAATAAGGGAAAGAAAAAGAGAGAATTTCTGATAGAGCTCTGAAGCTCAAAGACTCAGAGAAAGGGATTGAGAGAAAATAGCATGAGAGGCACAATCATTTAAATCACTGAGTAGGATATTAGTTGTTGATCTGCAGACCATATTAGCCTTCACTATGCAATTACATCCTCTTCATCTCATCAAAAGGCTCAAGTTCCCCATAGCTTTGGGTAGCTCAGTGTTGCTTCATAACTGGTGAAAAACAACCGTGGGAAAAAAAAAACTTCTGAAGTAAACTTTTTTTGCGTCTGAAAATAATGAGCTCTCACGCTGAGAAGTTCCTGACACTTTTTTGTTCTCAGAACGGTCTCACATTATATCTAAGACCATTTTTCACAGTCAGAGTAGAAGTGTCTTTTTCTCTCTTTCAAATGTCATTCAGCCAGGAAATGAGTTATATACTTCATATCTATCTTACATCTGTTCTCTTATTTTTTCTTGCACCATACATAACTTTTCACTTACTTATATCTTTGTGCACTGTCAAACTCTTAATGAGAGTTGTAACTGTGTCAGAATGTAAAATGTTTTAATCTTGACAGGGTTCAATTCAGTTCTAATGATCTCTCTCTTTCTCTGTCACAACATGATACATGATACAAAGGGCATATAAGTCTCTCTCTTCAATAACAAATTATTGATGTTGGATGTATGAAAAGTTAAAATGCATATCAATGTGGTAAGATGGGGACGACTACCCAGTTATCCACATGTATTCACTAACGCAGAACAAAACCAACCATTCATCTAACCTGCGTGTTAATGGATAGGACAATAAGTTTGGGTGTCATCAGTCAATTGTTACTTTAAAAATACTGAACCTCCTTGAAGATGTCAGCCATCAGCTATTCACTATTGTAAATTCAAACGATCTATAAACATGTGAAATAACTCTGTAAAAAGGCTACAGGTGTGTGTTGGTTAGACCAAATACAAACAAGAGGAAACTACTAGAGCTCACTAGTTGCCCAACAGGTCAACAGGTCATAGAAACGATATTGGCATTGATACAAATATTCCACACTTACAATTATCTGGGAGATGTCCTCCCCTAGGAACCGTCACCTTATCGCGGTGGGGAGGTTTGTGTGCCCCTGTGATCCTGGGGGCTGTGTTGTCTGGAGCATATGCTCCTGGTAGGGCCACCCAAGGCAAATTGGTTCCAGGTGAGGGGACAGACAAAGAACGGTTCAAAAGGACCCTATGACACAGCCACCAGAAGAAGTAGAGACCTTGCCCAGAATAGGGAGACCAGGGCACCCTCCTGGTGCCAGGCCTGGGAGGGGAGCTCGTAGGCGAGCGTCTGGTGGCCGGGCTTGCCGCGGAGCTCGGTCGGGCTTAGCCCGAAGAAGCCACGTGGGGCCGGCCCCCTGTGGACCCACCACCTGCAAGGTGAGAAATAGGGGACGGGTGCGATGCCCCACGGGTGGCAGGCAAAGGCAGAGGCCTTGGCGGACTGGACCTTGGCTACAGAAACTAGCTTTTGGTACGTGGAATGTCACCTCTCTGGGGGGGAAGGAGCCGGAGCGAGAGGTAGAGCGATACCAACTAGATATAGTTGGGCTCACCTCCACGCATAGCGTTGGCTCTGGAACCAAACTCCTTGATAGGGGTTGGACTCTCTCCTTTTCTGGAGTCGCCCAGGGTGAGAGGCGTCGGGCGGGAGTGGGGATACTCACAAGCCCCCGGCTGAACGCTGCTGTGTTGGAGTTTTCCCCGGTGGACGAGAGGGTCACCTCTCTGCGGCTGAGGGTTGCGGAGGGGAAGGCTCTGACTGTCGTTTGTGCTTATGCACCTAATGGCAGGTCAGAGTACCCGGCCTTCTTGGAGACCGTGGATAGGGTCCTAGAGGGGGCACCATCTGGGGACTCTATAGTCCTACTGGGGGACTTCAACGCTCACATGGGTGACGATGGAGAAACCTGGAGGGGAGTGATTGGGAGGAACGGCTTGCCCGATCTGAACCCGAGCGGTGTTTTGTTGTTGGACTTCTGTGCGAAGCATGGATTAGCCATAACAAACACCATGTTCGAGCATAAGGTTGCTCATAAGTGTACTTGGTACCAGAGTACCTTAGGCCAAAGGTCGATGATCGACTTTGTAGTCGTGTCATCAGATCTGCGGCCGCATGTCTTGGACACTCGGGTGAAGAGAAGTGCAGAGCTGTCAACTGATCACCACCTGGTGGCGAGTTGGATTAGATGGCGGGGCAAGCTTCCGGACAGATCTGGTAAACCCAAACGGGTAGTGCGGGTGAACTGGGAACGTCTGGAGGAGGCACCTGTCCGGAAGATGTTCAACTCGCACCTCCGAAGGAACTTCTCACGTGTCCCGGAGGAGGAGGGGGACATTGAGTCCGAATGGACCATGTTCAAATCCACCATCGTTGATGCGGCTGCTCGGAGCTGCGGCCTGAAGGCTGTCGGTGGTGCCTGTCGCGGCGGCAACCCTAGAACCCGGTGGTGGACACCAGTGGTGAGGGAAGCTGTCAGGTTGAAGAAGGAGTGCTTTCAGGCCTGGTTGGCTGGGGGGACTCCTGATTCAGCTGAGAGGTACCGGCGGGCGCGGAGGGCGGCGGCTTTGGCAGTGGCAGAGGCGAAAAAACGGGCATGGGAGGAGTTCGGAGAAGCCATGGAGAAGGACTTAAGGTCGGCCTCAAAGAGATTCTGGCAAACCGTTCGGCGCCTTAGGAGGAGGAAGCAGGGGCCCACCCAAACTGTTTTCAGTAAGGGTGGGGAGGTGCTGACCTCGGCTGGGGCTATAGTCGAGCGGGGGAAGGAGCACTTTGAGGAACTCCTAAACCCGATGGACACGCCCTCCGTGGGGGAGGCAGGGCCTGAAGATTCCGGGGGTCGTTGCCCATCGCACTGGGGGAAGTCACTGAGGTAGTCAAAAAACTCCGCAGTGGCAAAGCCCCAGGGGTGGACGAGATTCGTCCGGAAATGCTAAAGGCCCTGGATGTTGTAGGGCTGTCGTGGCTGACACGCCTTTTCAATGTTTCGTGGAGGTCGGGAACAGTGCCTTAGGAGTGGCAGACAGGGGTGGTGGTTCCCATTTTTAAAAAGGGGGACCGGAGGGTGTGCTCCAACTACCGGGGAGTCACACTGCTCAGCCTCCCTGGGAAAGCCTATTCCAGGGTGCTGGAAAGGAGAGTGCGACCAATTGTCGAACCTCAGATTCAGGAGGAACAAGGTGGATTCCGTCCTAGCCGTGGAACAGTGGACCAACTCTTTACCCTTGCAGGAATTTTGGAGGGGGCATGGGAGTTTGCTCATCCAGTCTTCATGTGTTTTGTGGACTTGGAGAAGGCTTACGATCGTGTCCCTCGGGATATCCTGTGGGGGGTGCTGCGGGAGTATGGGGTGTCGGGGCCGTTAATTAGAGCCATCCAATCTCTGTACAACCAAAGCAAGAGCTGTGTCCGCATTCTCAGCACTAAGTCAAGCTTGTTCCCAGTGCGTGTTGGCCTCCGCCAGGGCTGTCCCTTGTCACCTATCCTGTTTGTGATTTTCATGGACAGGATTTCAAGGCGCAGCCAGGGTGTGGAGGGTATCCAGTTCGGTGACCTCAGGATAGCATCTCTGCTTTTTGCGGATGATGTAGTCCTGATGGCTTCATCGAGCTGTGAACTCCAGCACGTGCTGGGGTGGTTTGCAGCTGAGTGTGAAGCGGCCGGGATGAGAGTCAGCACCTCCAAGTCTGAGGCCATGGTGCTCTGCAGGACAGCAGTGGATTGTCCCATCCGGGTGGGGAGTAAGTCTTTGCCCCAAGTGAAGAAGTTCAAGTATCTCGGGGTCGTGTTCACGAGTGAGGGTAAAATGGAGCATGAGATTGATAGGCAGATCGGTGCAGCGAGTGCAGTTTTGCGGTCATTGTACCGGACTGTCATGGTGAAGAGGGAGCTGAGCCTGAAGGCAAAGCTCTCAATTTACCAGGCAATCTTTGTTCCAACCCTCACCTATGGCCACGAGCTCTGGGTAGTGACCGAAAGGACAAGATCGCGAATACAAGCGGCCAAAATGAGTTTCCTTCGTAGGATATCTGGACTCACCCTTAGGGATAGGGTGAGGAGCTCGGATGTCCGGGGGGGACTCGGAGTAGAGCCGCTGCTCCTTCGCGTGGAGAGGAGCCAGTTGAGGTGGTTCGGGCATCTGGTCAGGATGCCTCCCGGACGCCTCCCTGTGGAGGTATTCAGGGCACGTCCAGTGGGGAGGAGACCTCGGGGCAGACCCAGGACCCGGTGGAGGGATTATATATCCTGCCTGGCCTGGGAACGCCTTGGGATCCCCCAGCATGAGCTGGTGACTGTGGCTGGGGAAAGGGATGTCTGGGACACTCTGCTGAGTCTGCTGTCACCGCGACCCGGATCCGGATAAGCGGTCGAAAATGGATGGATGGATGGATGGATGGATGGATGGATGGATGTTCTTTTACTCCTGTTTGAATGGCAAGTGAAATGAAAATTAAAAAACTACAATTAAAAAACGAAATAATAATAAAATAATGATATTTTAAAAAGTATTGTTTTGACAGAAACACACCAACAGAGAACAAGAGACTATATGGCACTTACCACCAACTACGGTCTGTCTCACTTACTAATGGTGGAAAATAGAAGAGAATGTGGATGATTTCATCTAGATTTCCCACCTTGTGTTGAGTTGACATCTTGTTTATCCGCTTATTTAGACCATCATAGTATAATAGTAATATTAATAATATATCTCATATCCCAATAAGACTATTGTTTTGCCATTGTCTTGCTAATCAGTGATAATTGTTTTTTGTGGATAAAAGCACACAAAATATTAGAGTGGCCATTTAAGTGTCTCATATGCTATTACCGGTCCATTTTCTGGACTGTAATTGGCTGATAGTTTGCAACAACTTGCAACAACTAGTATAATTGGCTGATTTTTCAATAACATCTTGTTAACAAGCACTGAATTCTTAAATGTGACCATGACTGAAGTGAAGTCACCTCTCTGAATGCCATGGAAACTGGTTTTAATGAATAGGACAACTGTGCAGTGTGTGTGTGTGTGTGTGTGTGTGTGTGTGTCTGTGTGTGTCTGTGTGTGTGTGTGTGTGTGTGTCTGATTCTTGTTTGTGCCCATTCATTCTTGAATGCCTGTGTATAAATGGTATGCCTGCATTTCTCTGCAACAGTGGCTAGCACCACTGACCCTTCTAATGCTGTAATTGTGCTTACAATTACCAGTTTTGTGAATACCCGCTCACAAAGCCAGCCAACTTTAACAACTGTGGCATTTTCAATCAGGATAGTTCTTTTTCATTATAGCTCTGTCCTCTGGTTAACACAGCAGTAAAATACACTAAAGTGATATAAAGTGCTGCACTTGGCACTGTGGAGTACATCCCTGGGAGTAAATTCAAGAAACGAGTGAATGGGTAGCAGGAAGGACAGACATGCAGGTGGGAAGACAGGTACAGTATGCATGAACACTCTCTCTTACTCTTTATGTTGCTATGTCTCCAACACACTGCACTGCTCCCCTTCTCCCTATAATAAGAGACTCAAGCAATAACTGCAGGTGGTGTACATGGTTGTCACGGTGATGAATGGTCTCCAGGGCAACACAGGAAGTCCATCTGGGAGAAAATCTGAAAGAGGAAGTAGATAACAGAGATGGAGGAGATGCAGCCGCTACCTGATTTATTCATCCTCATCCATCATCTAAAACTCACAACTATTAGGTTCTACAATGAGAAAATTAGCAATAAACTATTTTTTGGCAAGAAAACAAGTAATAACAAAGTATTGAATCGTACAATAAGAAAATCAGGAAAATTACATTTTGCCTCTTGAAATGAGGAGACCAAAAATAGTAGTTACTATTGCCCCATCAGTAACAGCTAATAATACTGGTTATGCTCTCTCGCTCTCTCTCTCACATGCACACAAACACCCCCCCCCCCCCCTCTCTAACCTCTAAACTCCAACCCAGGCCCACCTCTCATTTTCTCTTGCTTTCTTAGTAAAGGATCCAGAAGTTCAATATTTCACATTTATTTGAATATGTGAGCTGGTTTAATATGAGAGTGAGCGGTGAGCCATCGTTATTTTACTGTATCGAACATTTCTTTGTGCCCACTCACCAATCTGTGTGTGTGTGTGTGTGTGTGTGTAACAGAGAAACTGTGCATGCGTAATTAGTTTTTTTTCTCTGTTCCCACTTGCTGATTAGTAAACAGCTCAGACTCCTACTAACATGAACATCAAAAGGAATTTTCAATGTCATCCTAAAAATCATTCAGTCTGTGTGTGTGTGTGTGTGTGTGTGTGTGTGTGTGTGTATGCATGTGCTTTTTTGTGTGCATGTGTTACTTAAGACTTGAGAATATATGACGTCAGCGATACTCTACTGAGATCTACTACAATTTACATTGAAAACAACCACTCTTTTCTTTGTAGTTTTGCATATATTTTACATATTTGAAAGGGTCTTAGAAGTTTAACTTTTCTCAAAACTTCAACTCAGGTGTGGAGACACCAGTAGCAGTACATCAGATTCAATACAGATTCCAACCAGTACTTTGAGATAAAAGATATAAAATTGTATATATTTTTTTATTATTATTGGAAGCATTTTGTCTAATCACCTATTGTTGTTTTTATTTTCCAAATAAATACTTCCATGAAATAAATAAAACCGGAAAATGACTTTGTTTTGGCCTTCCGTTACACCACGCCTTGCTGTTGTTGCCCTCTTGAATAGTATGTAGTTATAGACAATTTCACATCTGACATTTTCTTTATAAATGTATCCAGTTGCCAAGGGAAAGATTTTCCTCACTGAAGTCAAGAACATGTCTGTCAGTCTATCAATACTTTGAAACTGAATGACATTCATTTGTGTGCAAATTCCCCCCAATTCATACACAATCCTTACAGTGACATCAATCCATACTAGACATACTGAATGTAAAATTATTGACATTCATAATAATAACAATTTTAACACATTCAAGCCACACTTAATCCAAATCTGATCCCTGCCTAATGTCACCTAGTTCTGTTATCACTGCTTATTAGGAATACTTTTTACTCTTTATTTAAGATTGTGGCATTTTCAACATACTAATGTTGGGGGGGAAAGTTTTCTTACTTAATGCTTTTCAAATTCTCTATACTGAAGCAGGCTGCTGGTGAGCATATACTACACTAGAATACAGATGCCTGTATATCCCTCGTCTGCAACAGTAGAACATCTTTCTGATGCGGTGTGAGCTTCACTCAGATACTGGCCCTCAGAAACGTTGCAGTGATATTAAATACCATCAGATCATATTTAATCTGAGCGTGTCTTTGTATGAGACAGAGAAAATGTTCTTTTAACATCCAGGCTAATGATTATGAGACCATATGAGCCAATGAAAACATCTCCTGATCCTGAAGTCACTGGGATTAGTCACAGCTAAGCCATCCGTCATCCCTGGGCCCGTTCATTCAACTGAGAGCACGCCTGGCATGTCACTGCTGTTGTGAGAAAGCCTGACAGAATTTTTCATTTTTTACTTTCTCACTGCATACCACACTGTTGCTTCATGCTCAAAAGACATTATTTAGGAACTATTTGTTTGTTTGCCTTTTTAGTTGTTTGTTGTAATCAGCAATTTGAGAAACACAAGAGAGCTTTATAACATTTTGAGAAAGGTACCGTGTGATGTTGTTGAAGGCTCTTATGTAACCTATATTCACCTCTTTTTATTGTCATTTAGTGTACTTTCATATCAGCCTGATTACTGCACCATGGATCTTTACAGGACGGTGGGATTGTCAACCACCACCACACCGCTGGATGGGGGACTTCCACTAGCCAGTAGCCGGTCGGTGTTGGATATCAACTTAGTAATGGTTCAAGGCAGGGTAGAGCCGAGCAAGCGGATACCCTGAGTAATACTATCGTCATCTCTTCACATCCATCATGTAGTCATCATCGTTATTACATTACAAAGAGGTCAATGTATTTCAGACGTTTTCACCTGCAGAGGTTATTTCTTTCTTAAGATTTATGTAGAGTGTGTGAAACTCGACCGTTGCATCGTTACCGCTGAGCTGTCCAGTTTGACTCAGGTGACTGGCCGTGTGATATTACAGCAACAGAATTCTGAAATGATTTTACTTAGTACGAGAGACACAATTTAGGATGCCGTTTTGTCAACTTTTCTCTGTAGCGTATCAGGGATTTTACACATTTTCAGCCTGGGAGCTTAAATTGATTCATTTTTTGTCCTGAAACTCGTTTAAACAAACAAACAAACAAGTCCATGTTGTGCAATGTATTAATGTTAATCTGATAAAGATGGCTACCATGCAGAACCATGATGGATGGAGTAGTTAGTACGACATGCGTCCACCTGCCTGTGTGTCCATTCATCTGTCCATTCAGATGACAGTCCACCCAGCTGTCTGTCTCTTAATCTGCTGTCTCAATCTGCCTGTTTACCTGGCTCAGGCTTGTAATAATAAGACCATACGCATAAACCAAGAACCAACAAAACATTGATTTAAAGTAGAATTAAACATTAAAACACAAGTACGGGTTGTGTAAGTCAGTGGTATCTGTAATGAGGACATGCATGGATGGGTGTAGCAGAAGGTGAGGAGGTGTTACAAACTGTGAAAACAAATGATGGCAAAATGGAGGAAGAAAAAACAAAAGCAAAGCAGCTTCCTGTAAAGACAGACAGACACACAGCAGAACCAATGGCAAACAGAGGGGGCGGGACATCACACTCAGCATGCCCATCCATCCATCCATCCAACAAGCTGTCTAGCCATCAGTTCATCTGTCTGTCTAGACATTTATCCATCAGTCTATATATATTTCCTTCCTTCCATCCAATGTCACACAACCTGAAGTCCGCCTCTTTAAGAAGCAGCAAATTGATACCCTGTTTCTTAAGCTAGCTGTGACATTTCTGCCCCAGTTACATCCATCCATCTCTTTTTCTCAGAATTTATCCATCTTCTTACGTCAACAGATTCCTTACAGTCGATATCTGATGTCAGCCTCAAACACAGAGAATTCAAATCAGGCCCAGATATTTTGGTGGGGGAGGAGGATGAGAGCTTTGAACTCTCGTGAGTGTCTTCAGGTAAAGACACATTCAAAAGAGTCACGAGAAAAACAAAAATAGATATGAAAACTACAGAGTCAAATGACAAAGATAAATGCATTCAATCTATGAACAGGACACTTAAAATTGGCGTAGTCAGTCAGTGGAGTTGATAAGTACAAAGTTAATAATGTAATTATTCACATTACATGGTGGTGCCGGCCAGGTGAGGTTACCTTGGGCTTGTTATGTCCTCCTCTCTGTTACAGTTTTTTATGATCACTAACAAGCATTTAGCTATACTTAAGATACTTTTTCTAAACTCTTAACACAGCAACACTCCTACCTCACAAAATTAGCCAAATAGTAAATTTTCTGCTCAAAACCACATTTTGTTAATTAAACACCAACTCTACATTTCAAAATGCAAAAAACGTTCTGTACATACACTAACTCTATCAAAACACGACAAACCCGACTCAATAACAAATCATTCTTTCAAAACACTAGCACGTGTTTTCTATCCAAGAGGAACATTTAGTCAATCATAGCACAATGACTTTCAAAATAGTTGATGGCATTACAAAAACTGCATTACTTTTCATGTTTAGTTCTACCTGCATACAATAGACAATATGAAATCCATTGTTTTTTATACATATATTTGAGTGTTGAATGTGTGCATTTTTGGCAACATACTATCTAAAAGTGAATGAGTCATCTTTACTTTATTGAAATGTACAGTAGAAAAAAAATAGTAAGTGACAAAATTGCTGCAGTAGAAGCTTTATTAGCAACATGAAATTGCTGCCAGTGATGAACAAAAAATCCAACATACATGGCCTTTGGTTCCAAATGTGTAAAAATAAATTACACAAATAAAGTAAAAAAGGCACAGAAAGGTTTTTACAGTCGCTAACATCCTTTTGTCCAATCTGTAGTCACATTTTCAAAACTCTAAACACAATTAGCACAACATCCGTCTGTTGTGGACCAAACTTTAATCTATACGATCTTCAGCATTTGGCCACATGTTCTCGTCCACATCACATCTATGTCGTCTCTCGCTATGCACCTTGGATAGATACGCTTGGCATGCACAATATGTGTAAACCCAGTATGTGAAAACACAGTATGTGTAAATGCTTTTCAGTATGTCCTACTGTATGTACTGTAACTCATGTTTAGATGTAGAGTAGCATAGTGTAAAACTCACTATAGAACAAGACATATTGGATAGACCATACCTGGACGTATTGGTGCCGGTGCTGGTGACCCGCTCACTGTTCCTTTCAAAAGGAACTGTGTACAACTGTTTCATTCAAACTCTGTTTGGTCAATTTTACACAACTTAAATCAGTTATTTCTCAATGTTTCAGTGATCTATTCATTCCAAAATGCTTATCAGCTGTTTCAATAAAGCGTTTTAGCTGCTGTTGTTGCAGAAGTAGAGGCTTTATATTGTATTTAAGGTTTTGAACATTAGGTTTTCATTTCTGGTATGCTGTGTGCAAGCATTTGTAAATCAAACAAGAAAGATCCATAATTTTGGTATTGGGTGAGCTTGTTTGTAAAGAAAATCTAAGCATTTTAGAAACGTGTTAATTGACTGCTTATTGTGTGAAAACAACATGAATTGTGTTAATGGTATGATCCACAACTGACGGATGTTGTACTAATTGTGTTTTGACTACAGATTGGACAAACGGATGTTAGCGACTGTAAAAAACTGTAAATCCTTTAAATCCATCATCCTGTTACTGTTTTCATGTGCTTTTGTACTGATCATATTCTGTAAACACCACAATTGTCATAATTTGATTCATAATTGATTACTGATTGTCATAAATCTGTTTGTCTATGAGCCTGTCCTAGTTAGGCTTGTAAAGCCCTCTGAGGCTTGTTTGTGATAAAGGGCTATATGAATAAACTTGACTGGAAAATTCATTTACTAGCGTACTCATGCAGTTAATCAACAAAAACTGTCAACCACCTGTTAACAATGTTCCTGTTGTAGCCTAAATATGATCAAGCATCATATAAAGTCACTTTGCGGCCAGTGGGTAACAAGGATCCATGTTCATGAGCTACAGTACAGGATCAATTGATCCCGGTTGCTGGCCCGCACAAGTACAACCAAAGCCCTCTTCTGCTATGGCATTTATAACACTTCTGCAAAGGGTCTGTTATACATTATTATACACTATTATACATTATTATACACTATTATACATTATTATATATCTGCACAAACAGGATTTCACTGGCTTACGTTTGAGATTGATTGCTTGACTTCACAAATGACACATGACCAGGTTTGATGACACGACTTGACTGATCTGCAGCTCCAACAATCTCAGTGACTTTCTGCCAGGCTCTCTCCTTCTTGTTTCTGTCTCTGAATAATTGACATTGTGTCATAGAACCAAGGGAAACCACACACTGGTGCAATGAGATTTTTGTCCATTTTGGAAAGGAATTTACAGGCTAACCTGGATAGATTCCTGTAAGAAGCTGATTGGTTAACTCGAAAAGGAGGAAAGGGAAAGAAAGGAAAGGAAAGCAAAAGACAGGAAAGGAAAGGAAGAAGGAAAGGACAGGAAAGGGGGTCATTTATGTCACTTTGTGATGACAGACTGTGTCACTCGTGGGAACTCTGTCACTCTGTCTCATTCCTCTGGAGAGACTCATTCTGACACAGGGACGTAGAGTGTCACTGGCCTGGGCCCTTTTTCCTGGCACTATGCATGTGTGTGTGTGTGTGTGTGTGTGTGTGTGTGTGTGTGTGTGTGTGTGTGTGTATATGTGTGTGTGTGTGTGTGTGTATGCTTGTGTACACCAGTGTGTATTCATGTGTGTCCATTCCTTCATTTGTGTGTCATACTTGTGTGACCATGACACAGTGTAGCAGGGCTAAGCTGGTCATAGCTGATGGTGTGACATCAATTTCAAAGAAAACCTTACTAAATAGTGTGAACAAGATATTGAGGTATATTTCATACGAGCATTTCTCAACGATGTAAACATTTTGATTTGTATCAGTTCTAAATCATGTATTCTTCAATAAGAAGTATCAACCAAGTAAAAAATATATATTTTTGATAAATGATAAACAGTTCCTGGTAGTGGACTCAGACTTTTGGACCCCAGTGTATACAGAAAAAATCATGTCACAGTGTGCAGTGTATTCATCTAGATTGTTTTCCAACAGGATAGTTGATAGATAGACAGATATCACAAGGCCAGGATTGTCCAGGAATGATTCTACTAACAGTGTAAGTTTTTTTCTTCTTGGGGAAATTGTATGATTCTTTGCTCCTCAAGTGCTCGCACTAATAGCATTGAGTTTTGTTGTAGAAAATTGCCTATGAAGCACTCAGAACTCATTGAAATAACACACAAAACATTGATAGTGACTGAGTCGCTCCATGTCGCTAGAGTGAACTCTCTCTCCTCTGTCTTGATACTCCTGGACCTGTCTGCAGCGTTTGACACGGTGAACCACCAGATCCTCCTCTCCACCCTCGAGGGGATGGGTGTCTCAGGCTCTGCACTCTCCATGTTTGCATCCTACCTGACGGACCGCTCCTACCAGGTGACGCTGAGAGGGTCTGTGTCAGAACCACGTAGGCTCACTACTGGGGTTCCGCAAGGCTCGGTTCTAGGTCCTCTCCTCTTTTCCCTCTACACAACATCTCTCGGTTCTGTTATCCACTCCCACGACTTTTCCTACCATTGCTACGCAGATGACACCCAGCTGATCCTGTCATTTCCCCCTTCGGACACCCGAGTGCAGGCACGCATTGCTGCATGTCTGGCAGACATCTCGGAGTGGATGTCGATGCACCACCTGAAGCTCAACCTGGACAAGACTGAGCTGGTGTTCCTCCCGGGGAAGGGCTGTCCGCACCGAGACCTGGCCATCACCATTGATGATGTTGTGGTGACGCCAACTCGGACTGCGAGGAATCTGGGTGTGACCCTGGACGACCAACTGTCGTTCTCGGCAAACATCGCATCAGTGACACGCTCCTGCAGATTCCTCCTCTACAACATCAGGAGGATTCGCCCCTTCCTCACTGACAAGGCAGCGCAGGTGCTCATCCAGGCTCTTGTTATCTCCCGCCTGGACTACTGCAACTCCCTCCTTGCTGGTGCCCCGGCGTCGGCCATCAGACCTCTGGAGCTTGTCCAGAAAGCTGCGGCTCGACTGGTGTTCAACCGCCCCAAGTTCTCCCATACAACAACCCTTCTCCGTTCTCTACACTGGCTCCCTGTAGCAGCTCGCATCCAGTTCAAGACCCTGGTGCTAGCCTACAGGGCAGTGAAAGGAACTGCTCCGTCTTACCTCCAGGCTATGGTCAAGCCCTACACCCCCGCCCGACCACTTCGTTCTGCTGCCTCGAGGCGACTGGTTGCCCCGTCGCTCAGAGGGCCCTGCGGCCGATCTACACGGTCACGGCTTTTCTCTGTCCTGGCCCCGCAGTGGTGGAATGAACTCCCCACTGATGTCAGGACAGCAGAGTCGCTGCCCATCTTTCGCCGCAGGCTGAAAACCCACCTCTTCAGGAGACACTACCCTGACCCTTCCTCCTAGCCTTGACTACTTGACGTCACTTATGTGCCTGAGCTCTTGTTTACTGGCTCTTGGATACACTTATTTGTCTTAGCTCTTGTTTTATTCGATTCTCTATTTGTCTCATTTGTTAAGATAAGTAGGCTGCTAACTTATTGCACTCTTACATTAACACTAGTTATGCTCTTAGTTGCTTGTTTAGGAAGGAAATGCACTTATGATTTCTGGTGACTAGTAGTTTCCTTACCTACCTTTGTTGAATGCACTTATTGTAAGTCGCTTTGGATAAAAGCGTCTGCTAAATGACTGTAATGTAATGTAATGTAATGTAATGTAATGTAATGTAATGTAATGTAATGATAGGGTGAAGTATAAAAATATATTGTATACAGATATATTTTTGGAGAGAGGAAGACACAGGTCACACAGAAAGTCAAAATCTCTCCATGCCCGCTCTCTCTGAAAGTCAGCTCACTACAGCCTTTGTAGTTTCTTTAAAAAGAGAGAAGTCTCGCATGATTGGTCCTCCATGCTAAGACCATATGATTCATCCTATAGACTATTTTGTAACTAGTGGACTAGTCAAGGTCAAATTTCTAACTTCCTTAAAAGGCCTGACTAGCTGGTTATGCTAAACTTAGGAACATGTTCACAGCACACTTGTTACATGTCTGTCACAGGGGACAGCGTAGTATCAATACAACAGTCACACAATAATTAATAGATGATAAATGATAAATTCTAGCAATAATTTACTTTCACAGTTTACATCCAAATCAAGTTATGGCACAAACAGATCCCCAAAAGGAGCACTGCACCGCCACATAGCCCCACTCAATTGCCTATTGCCCTCTGCACACTGTGTCAAAACAACTTAAGGTTAGCAGGGTTTAAGATCATGCAACAATGACATGAACAAATATCCATTCAGACACCATCAGCTTTGGAAAATTGGAAGGGTGATAGACAGATTAGCCTCTCCTTTACAGTACTTGCCTCGCTTGTTGACAATGATGCCTGCACCTGGCAGCAATGATATCAGCCACTCTGAGTATCCAAGGAGATAACACTGCACATCTGTTGACTTTTTGACACCCTTTTAAAAAGAGCTTATTTGGAGTAGAATACTTGGGGGATTGCTAAATGTTGAATTGAACTACCTCTAATCTGCATGTGTGAGGAAAATGGAGACTGTACGATCAAAACAGAGACAAACTGGTTGTATTTGTGCTCTCCACTCATTGCACACGATAAATGAAAAAACATGGTCAGCTAATTTGGTCATTTCAGAGATATGGCACATGCTCCATGCAACACAGACGCTTTGTGAGTGAGGGTCTGAATGTAGATAGGATAGATTACTCACTGTCTCAACACTTAATACCATGTTGTGATAACAAAAAGGATGTGTAATTATGGGTATAAAGGAATAATCGGCAAAACATAACAGTCTGGTATATGTTCTGAATTGTGATTACCAGTCATTTTGCTTGGCTAATCCCCTTTATTACTATTTCTTAAGTGTTTTTGTGATTACATTAGCCACATAAAGAGGAGCTTATGATTTCACAACGCTGGGGAAAAACAAAAATAATTAGCTTTATTGAATACTTAAAAACAGCTGAATGCCAAGCAGCTTATTTATGGCTGACAGTACAATTCAATTGTTGCAGAGAAAGAGAGAAAACATGGCTAGTTTTTACAAATCAAACATTTCAGAAAACAGACTGTCTGTGTGTGTATAGTACTCTGTGTTAGTTTGCAGACAGTGGAAAGTCTGTAAGATGTCTGAAAAAGCTGCAAATCAGCTGCAAAAGGAAGAAAATCTGAAGAATTATTTATGTTGCACAGGGGATGAGCACCACGGACAGGGGAAAGTGCCTCCATGAATTTGTGTGTATGCTTGTGTTTTAGAGAAAGTGGACAAGCTAGTTTTTATGAATGATACCACATGTTTTATTAGTGATCATTCATTGAGCGTGAGTGAGTTTATTCGGTTCGCCAAAGGAACTGAATCAAAATGTGAAATCGGTTCAGTGTCTGTGGTTGGACTGCACTCTGTATGGTTCTGAGCAAGTCACCGCTCATACACACAAAACAAGTCAATTTGCCGACCATAGGAAATGACTTGATCAACCACAGTTGCAACAAATTCACACATTCTCCAACTTTCTTGGTCATGGTTAAGTAGATAGAGACAGGAAAGACTGGGAGAGAGTAGGGATGACATGCAACAAAAGTGTCAGGAGAGATTCGAACGCAGGATGTAGGTGTTACCAGGCATGTGCCTTCTGGTTTGCGTCTGCATTCTGGTTTCACAGGAGTTTTTACAGGTGTAAAAGGCTTCTGCAAATGTTTTGACAATATCTCAACCGGTACAGGCTGTGGAATAACACTCACATTTCATCAACACCATCCACCATCTCACAACCTTAGGCAGGTCATGATATGGTTGAGCAAGCTGGGAAGTGGTTCAAGGAGTAGGTTTTTTCATAGTATGACTTGATAAGTGCTATTTTGAAGGGTCTTGATTCTTCTTGGTCTTAATTCTTCACAAAATCACATCCACCTGGGACATATTGTGCACTCACTTTTTATTTTTTCAACCAAAAATGTATCTTAAATGATGAACTGATAGAGAAGCCCATGAAGAACAGATGACGATGACAACAATCGGACAACCCGCTGAGGAGTTAACGTTATTTGCTGCTTTTTGGAAATAGTGCCACCATTTGTCCGTCATAGGCCTCCTTTGGATCATGGTCATGTAGTCGTGTGTGTGGGAGACGTAGTCCTCTATCACTGTGCCAAGTTTCAGAAAAAGCAACCAATCAGTTCTAGGGGTTGCCATAGACACCCATATAATAATAATAATAATAATAATAATAGGAAAACTAGCAGTTACAATAGGTGCCCTGCATCTATGGTGCATGGCTGCTAATGATTCATCCAGTCAGTTTTTTCAGTGGTTCAGTTGCAGCGTGTGGGTTAGTATCTCACTCGCTATCCCCAAATCGTTCAGTTGCTGTATTGGACTGAACTAGGCGAATTTCGAATTTTAAGTCAATGAAGTGGAAGAAGCAGTTTGATTCCCACAGACAACCCCACAAGACCCTGGTAAACATCATAAACCAACCTACACTCACTACTAGGGGAAAATAAACAAAGCAGAAGCAGTAGAAGGCAGTAGAAACATTTGACAAGGCTTGATAAATGTGTTCACCTAATAGCCTTGGATAACTTCAGCCGCAGAACTTTACTAACCGAATTCTGTCCTCCTGCATGTATGAGGTTATACAAGAAAAATGAATGTTTTGCTCCTCATGACAGATATCATCACCTCATGGTTAAAGATAGATAGCTCAGAGGGAATCAGATCGTTCCCTGTTTAGACAGCCATGCAGAGATCTGTTCTGTGTCACAGAGCATTGAATATAAGATGTTATGTTCTGGTATAAAGCTTATGAGCCTGTGCTGACTGCTAAAACACATAGCTGTGCACTTTGGTCCTTTTTGGGGGCAAATGAACTATGAAATAATACATTAGCA
Organism: Hoplostethus mediterraneus; assembly: GCA_034670385.1. Classification (NCBI taxonomy): domain Eukaryota; kingdom Metazoa; phylum Chordata; class Actinopteri; order Trachichthyiformes; family Trachichthyidae; genus Hoplostethus; species Hoplostethus mediterraneus. The sequence continues at coordinate 10,872,234 of JAXDDW010000002.1, forward strand.
TTGCATATTGGCAAATAAAAACTTGTTTTAACTTTTCTTCTGACTACAGGAAAATGGTGGCAGGCATCTCTCTGTCCCCGACCAGTCCATCTTCCAGCCCTCTATTGTATTGTTGAGTTCTTTCTACCACGTTTTTGTTGTTGTGATGGTTTGTGTGGCCATTTACTACTACTTCAAGCTGTGGGCACAGTTGTTTTGTCACTCAATTTGTCTCACCCACAATGTACTGGGAACAATCCACATAGGTTCCCACAAATCACCTATAGCTGCCCCCTGGGGAGAGTAGTCACAATCACAACCCATATGCAGTTAATTGATTTCTCCTCAGGCTTTTAACACTATTCAACCTCACGTCTTGGCTGAGAGGCTAGTTTCTAACTTCTTATTGGATCTGAATTTAGAGGCCTGGATTACTGACTTGTAAACCTCCCCACTGAAACTCCCCAAGGATGCCGTCTATCGCCCCTCGAGTAAGCGCATCATACAATTTACGGATTGTCTCTTTCAGTAGTCTCCTACAAGATGGGGAGGATAACCACGGTCCTATTGTGGAAGGTTTTTGTTCAGCGGTGTGAGGATTCATTCCTCCAGCAAAACAAACCAAGGACATGATAGTTAATTTCTCCCGCACAACCCATTACTATAAAAGGTAAGACTGAGCAACAGCGGCGACAAGAGCTTTACATCTCTGTTAGTCCTATATTCAGTCCATTCTCACTTTATATTCATCTCGTATGGAAACCTTGAGTGTCACAATCAAGTCTCAGTAATACTGAAAAAAGAAAACCTGTAGCAGACACATAGGACAACAGCGAGCATCTCTCTCCGACTCAGATCCATTCTGTCAGTTATCACTCTTTGTACCAGACTTCCATCAGGTACTCGCTACAAAGACTAATTGAACTATTTGTTCCCACAAACACTTGTTTTTATGTTTTGTGAACATTTATGTATTATCTTTTCAGTGTTTATGCCTGACTGCACATCATTTTTTTCCTCTTTGAGATAATAATGATCAGTGCGACCTTGACGGATGCACATAGAAGACATCAAGAGTTGGCTGATGTATGCAGCGGGCCGGGCATTGTCTGGGCTTTCACAGCGGGGCAGGATGAAAGAGAAAAGTGGGGGGTGAGGGTGAAAGGAGGTTGAAGGAAGACATGAGAGGCAACAAGAAAAAAATAACAATGAAAAAATTGAATTCCCTCCTTTTCTTTTATAGCCAAAAATAGTTGGTAGTTGTAGAAGTGTAATCATCTAAAAACACTATCCAAACTGGAATTTAGTTGAACTACCACCAAGCTGCTGCAAAATGTAGTTAAACGCTATCTTCCTCTCTACTTCTTCTCTCCCACTCTATTTCAAGCGTTCTTTCTCTGGCCGTTTTTCCCTTCGCTCCCCTCTTCCTTCATCTTACTCTCTTCTCCACCCCCTGGAGCATCCCTTATCTCCCTGCATCTCCCCACTTTACCCACTCTCCCACCACTCCTCGCTTTCCTTCCCATTCCAATTCTCTCTCTCTCTCTCTCTCTCCATTTGTAATCTCTGTCCCTCAACCCCACTCTCTCCCTCCTTCTCTCTCTCTCTCTCTCTCTCTCCCCTTTTCTCTCTCCCCCTGTCTAGCAGCAATATGGCCCTGGGGGGGCTGAAAAGGAGAGAGGGAAAATGTGCTCTTATTTCTAAGCTCTTTACTCTTTCCTCCCCTTAGGAGAACACTGATGAAGTAGCGGCAACGTGTGTGTGTGCGTGTGCGTGTGCGTGTGCGTGTGTGTGTGTGTGTGTGTACACTTCAGTTGAAGTTCAAGTGTGCTACCATTGTATAAATTTAGTTAGAAGTGAACACTCTTGAGAATGAAACATAGAATCCTGCTTCCCTCCTCCAAAACCGACAACTCACAGGTTTATAGACACACACACACACACACACACACACACACACACACACACACACACTTGAGCTGTTAACTGGTTGCTCTTTAAGAAGAGAAAAAAAAGAAACTTAAACCCCCCCTCTACTGCCATCTGTTAGTATGCAGGAAAAACTCTCCCCCGCCCTCTGCAATCTGCTGCATCACACACTCTCACACGCACACACACACTCTCTGTCTCACACACACACACACAACCTCTCTCTCACACACAAACAAATTCAGATATACATAAACAACACACAAAAATTCACTAACACTTGAGACACAATATATACACAACACCCCCCCTCCACACACACACACACACACACACACACATACACACAGCACAAACAAATACCCTCAGAATCCCAACCCACACATTCATAGGTCTCTCTCTCTCTCTCTCTCTCTCTCTCTCTCTGTCTCCTGTGGGTCTGAATCTAAAGAGCCTGAGGAGAAAGGAAAGAGGAACATGGTGGCGACTGCCATGATTGATCTCATTAATACTAAAGAGCAGACATGTCAGCGTATGGTGTTTATCAAACCACCCTGGCAAACACTACAGTCCTGAGAATGACTCCAGAGGGAGAGGGAGGGAGGGAGAAAGAAAGGGAGAGATGGAGAATAAGGGGTTGGTGGGGGTGAGAAAGAAATAAAAGATAGATCTCTTTATTTATCCACAGACCAACCAACCAGTAGATGGAGAGATAGAAATGAAGAACAAGATGAGAAAACCAAATAATCAATAGAAATAAGAAAGAAAGGAAACAGGATAGTATTTATTTTCTCCCACTGACTGTGAAGGGTTTGGCTTCCAAGTTTACTCACCTCTATGCTTTAAACGCACAGTGTCAGCATCTATTTTTCTCGAACAGGAGCGGTAGACACTCCTGACAGTTTGCCCTGAAAGCTCATCTCAGAGAGTGCGGCAACTAGACAAATGGGTTTACATTGAACTTGCAGAGGCATGAGCATCACTGGCAAAGACTTTGTACTTTTTCTTTGGTGAACGTCTTTGCATTGCATGAAAACAAATTTAACATGACACCTCGTAACACTTCAACAAATATAATCCTTCTAGGGGAGGGGGTTAGACAATGGCACAAGACTGAATGTAGAATCATCAACCACGTGAAAAAAGAAAACATCCGCTGTTATGAAATGATTGCTGACATATACATTTAAAGGAGAATTCCGGGATTTTTAAACCTGGCCTCTATAGCCACAAAATTGGCTATTATACCGCAAAATAGGCACCATAATCAATTTGTCAATGATATATTGATGCATAAAAAATGCTACATGTTGCACCTTTAATGTTAGCCTAGTAGAGCAGCCTAGTACTGTGTTTATTAAACACAGTACTAGGCTGTGCTAGGCTCTTGCTTTCATAGACTACCTTTGTCAATTCTCCTTTAAAGGATGCTGATAGACTGTTAGCTCTTCAGATGTTTTCACCTCTACCAACAATGTTGAGGAGGGAGTTTGTCTGTTTTTAGCTATCTATTTAGCTAGCTATTTAGATATCTCAAAAAGTTACAGATGGATTTGGATTTGGCTGAAATTTGGTGGACAGATAGCCTTTGGCCTAAGATTATTTATTAGATTTTGGTGGTGAGCCGGTGATCGTTTATTTTTTTTAGTTTAAAGATAGAATCATCTATATCATTGATAAACAAAGCACTGAACCTCAGGAAAATATTTGTTTTATAAAATTAATCTGCGTCATTTTGGGGGAAAAAACATTCCACTTCCAAATGCAAGTAATAATTTAAAAAAGAAACATTCCTAAACATTGAGAGGTATGCAAGCAGTCTTGGTCCATTCAGATTTGGTAATGGTAAGTTATTTTTTTATTTTTTTTTTACATCTTATGGCTGTGTCCCCGAATGAAACAGAAAAACATACTGCTGTAGAGCACAGAGGATGCCTTCATTTATAAGTTTCTATTTAATTACACGTTGCGCTCCAGGACTTTTAATAATGGAATATAGAAAGTAGGATCAGCCAAGCGCACTGTTATAAGAGAAGAGAATGGAGATGAACATGGGTTGCATCCGGATACCCAAGTACATCCACAGTTGTGAGAAAGTTTGTGAACCCTTTCGAATTACCTACATTTCCTGCATTAATGTTTTTTTTAAAAATATGGTCTGATCTTCATCTAAGTCATAACAATAGATAAACACAACAGGGGTCACAAATGACCCCCAGCCATATAAATGGGATTCTTTTAAGGCATATTATGTTACACATTTAACTCCATTTTTCTCCCAAGAAATGAAAATGTGTAATTTGATGTGTTATTTGCAACCTTTTGACCTCATCTATATGTATTTTTTATGATTTTTTTATGAAAAGTATATTGTGGCAAGGTGCCACATAACCGGGGTCCGTGACAGGCAGAGACACAGGCAGGGGAGAGTTCAATGGCCAGCAGGCCGTTTTATTTGCAAACCCCCAAGGCTGCCCCAGGGGCATCCCGCCCCAACCCCGGCTGGTCAGCCCTTGCAGGCGGCTACCGGCTGCGTCCTCCGCGGACCTCTGCTGGACGCCGCGGCAGGAGACGGCCCGCTCCCGCTCCGTCTCTCCCGTCGCTGGCTCCGCCTCTCCATCCCCGGCCGACCGGATCCTCCATCCACGTCGGCTCCTCGGTCACACTGCCAGTCTCTCAACCTGGCGCGCACACGCTCACACATTCACACACACGTTAAAAAGGCGCCAGCTGCAATCAGTCCCAACTGGCTGCAGCTGGTACCGGATCCAGGGAAGAAGCAGTCCACTGACTCACCTCTCTCCTGGATCCAATTAAGCCTCCCCCCACCCTCCCTCCAGTCCGTATATGAAAAGGTTTTCTTGGTGTGAATCCTACTTACAACATAATTTGCCTCCATGCTACAGCCATAATTCATGTACACCCCGTCTCAATAACTCCATAATGCCTCATTCTAGATTTTAATATAAATCATGTGCAATTGTTAATGTGTGGGTGGTCATGAGTGTTTGTGTGTTTCAAGGCCTGGACAGTGGAGAATCTGGGTTGGTGCATATTGAGCTCCATACTCAAACGCTCCACCACAAAGTGATTATCAGTAGACTGTGTGGAAGGAATGAGTGTTTGTGTGGAAACAATAAACAATACAATTCAAACAGTAAATATATCAGTATGAAAAAACAGAGTTGAACAGTGACAGTCACTAAGATATCAAAATTGTTTGATTGATTGATAGATATCAAAAGGTGTGCGGTGATCTTGATCTTTTTTGCCCTTGTATCAGTCCATCTTCACCTGGTCCTGCTTGGCTTGGTTCTGCGTAGCACACACATCAATGTAAGCAAAATAATGTATAATAAAAATCAGGGCCATTATAAGTAACACACAGCCTGCCTCACTGGACTAAATATTAGACAGCAAGGTCTGCAAGGTATTTAGGCTTCCACTGGACCCTTGGCACCGCTTCACTGATGCAAGTTCATCAGTCCTAGGAACTGTGAAGCTCTGAACTGTGGCCATTTTCTGAATGGAGAGAATGTGTTTGTCTTCCAGGCTGGAACAAATAGGTGCTTCCAAACATACTCAGTAGGTATACTGTATGTTTGGCCTGAAGACAGAGCTGTCCATCCCAGAGACACTGTGTCTGGGATGGAAAGGACAAAATCTCTTGTGATTCAAACATGGCCCTCAGTGTGCTGTTGGACTGTAATTCATTCAGTTCTACCCCTCATCATGCTGGCATGCTCTCCACATTCAACTGTGAATTTGTAAAAATATCTTAATTGAATTTGAGCCCCAAGGTCAGTAACTGTCCTGTTAAATTCTGCTTTGAGTACAATCAGTTAGTACTGGTGATAAGGGAATTTGCCACTTGCTGTATTTGGCTCTCCTACAAATTAGTTTTCACTGTCATGTATTGCATCAGTCGTCATCACCTGATTGTGGTGATCCATTACGTCACATAGAAAAGCCAAGTTGCATAATGAGCTTTTATGCTCATCATGCTGATTATGAAACTGGTGATTTTCACCTGCATCCTGTAGAATGACATGCATCACTAACTAACTAATCCTCCTTTTCCCTATTGGGCTTTCTTTTACACTCAGTAAAGAAGTACTAACCTGCTGGAGCCTTCAGCATCAACATTCCCTTTCAGCCATTTTTAGCTAGCCAGCTAGCTTATGTGTTCACTAGGTCCTAGTGAGCGATGGGCAGTTGGCTGTTACTCGAAAGTGTGTTGGAGCTGCTGAGGGCACAGTTTAGATCAGTCTAGCATGCAGCAGGCAATAATGTACTCTCTGGATCAACAGGGACTGAGCATAGCTGCAACTAGATGGGCCAGAATGAACTGACTCAACTCAAAATCATACATGGACCAGATCACAATTTGTGGCAAGCAGATTCAAGGGGCCTTGAGTTTGACACATAGCATAGGTGATCAACCATTGGTTGGACAAACAGGGTCAGGTTGTGTCTCTTCATCGACATGTTGACAGCCTATAGGGGGCAGTGTTTTTTAAGAAACTAGGTTGGACCCAGAGATGGGTCATGGGAAGAAAAAAAGTGTTGGATAAAATGCTCTTAACTAGTAGGTTAGTACTAGTAAGCTTATGAATAATGATGTAATCAGCTCAGCTGCAAAATTAATTTGGATCCCATTATTTTGAAAAGGTTCATTTCCAGAGAAAGGGACATGTTCCCTGTCACCTCTCACTTAGTAGAAGAGAAGAATGAAGGTCTACAAAGGATCCTTGTGCAGTCAAACTTAAGTATTAGTTGTATGACCTTTCTCTGTTTAGGAACGTAGAGGGGAAAGCCACTCAATATAATCTGTCACATTTGCTATTCCTAAGCCCTAAAACAGATCAATTCCATATTTGTGGACCACAGAACCAAGATTGTAATCTGTGATGTTATCAAGAAGTACACCACGAAGCTGCTCAACTCAACATAAATGTAAAACTGACTTGGCAGACTCATAGAATGTGCTTGTGTCCATATCTATGGAAAACCACTCTAGTACCGCTTCAGTACCAAAATCTAGCGGTATGCCCAATTAAAGAGTCCTAATTTGCACAGGGAAATTGGCTGGCAGGATGACATTGCTAAGCCTCTTAATTAATTGGTCCAGCTCATTTGAACATGATGGCTCTTTGAACAATCTCAGTAAAATAATTTGACATGCACTTTTGAAGCACATCTGCCTTATTGGATAGTATATGGAAGGTGAGAGAAGGGGCGGTTATAAGGCAGGTTTAAACCCACAACACCTGACAGGCACCTTGGTCTACTGATCCACCGAGTTTCACTGATATTTATTCTTAATTGGTACATAAAATAGAAGGGGCTGATAATTTCCACGAAAAGCCTCTCAGAGAAAGGTTGTCTGCAACTAAAAACAAAATACACAGAGCTACAGATAGGCAAAAGAAGGAGGGAGGGGCAGATTGACAGGGTGAAGGATAGGCAGGTAAACAGAAAGATGTTCAGCCACTGATAGACAGGTAGAGAGACAGCAGACATACAAGACAGCAGGTGGGAGACCCAGGAGAGCACATCAAGAACAAAAAAGAACATAATTTCCCAAATTTATTTTTCAACTCCCTCCTGATTTCCCAACCTGAGTAATGAACGATATGTTGAATATTGAGTCTTAGATAGCTCTCTCTCTCCCCCTCTCTTTTTCTTTTCTCTCTCTCTCTCATTGCTTTGATATCTGAGTGCTCAGGGTACTCATCGCTAGATTAGCATTCCCTACATGATTATTGTCTGATGGGGGTTTACAGTTATCTGTAAACTGTAGATATCATAGACATGGCTCTGCTCCGTTGATGGCTATGTTCACACTGCAGCTGAAAGTGTGCTAATTCTGATTTTTTTCCCCCACTCACATGTGAAACAGATCTGATGCAGTGTGAACAACAAAAAGCTGCACGGACTCACATTTCAGTTTCACTCTGGCCCACATGGATATGAGACACTTTTCCTAAATTTGCACCTCGGCTGAGCCAGTTTTAGCATGGAGGAAGAGACACTGAAAATGAAAAGAAAAGCAACATAATTCAGGCAAAACTCGAAGGCTCATACCAAAATGTGAAGATGGGAGGTACAAAAACAGATGTGATGTTATTGTTAGTGTCCACATGTCCTTACAACATTGCTGTCATTTCATATTGGTATCAGATATGGGTTACACTCTAAAATAGAGAGGAACAGTCATCCAAAAAAATCCGGTATGAGCAGAAATTCGGCATTGAGCATGAAGACCTGTGGTGTGGGCGTAGCCTATTTCAGGTTGCTTTCCTCTGCGTCTCAGCCTTGCTCATATTAGTTCTCTGTCTCTCTGTCTGTCTTTTTTTTCTCACAGTTTTTTTGTATCTGTCTGTCCAATATTTCTCTATTTGTCCTCATCCTCTTCTCTCTCTGTGAAGTCTGTGATCCTCCCTTTGAAGCTGTGACTGCGTCAAGAAATGATAGACAGCTGATAAAAAGCTGATGTCTGAGAGCCACTACCAGTTAGTGATTTAGCTTATGGTAAATTAAATGATCACGCAACTTGCATGTGTGAGGTTTTTCACATTGTCGCATTGAGTGCTGTAAAAAACTGGACAGTTCCCCCAATTGAACCCATGGGATTTTTAACATTTCACTGTTTTTCCAAATGTTTATGTTTTCAACAGCTTGGCGTGTGTCACAAGGTCATGTGACATCTTTTACTGTACATTTGCTGTGGATGAGCTGAAAAAAAGACAACTTTGTCAATACAAGGTGACTGCAAGGAAACATTTCAAAGCTGTCAAAGCTTTGGGAGGTGCTATTGATGTTTCATCTTTTGAATATATTGATTGGAGGCATGAATATAATGTATGTTTTAGATTGCAGAGTCGAAACCATTCTCCATTTGGATGTGAGCACCTCCATTGATTTGTGTGTCTTTGCCCAGACCTAGGGCGACATGCGTCCCTTGTACAATCAATAATTAACACTTCAGTCAGTCAGAGCTGTCACTATCTGGTTGTGACTCACACAGTGACACAGCCTTTTTACATCTGGTCTTGATGCCCTCCGTCTTCAACTCTTCAACTCAATCTTCTGCCTTCCATTTCACCTTACCTCCACCTAATCCTCCTTTTCCTCTTCCTTTTCCTCCTCCTCTACTCTCTTCTCATCCTTCTCCTATGCATCATCTTTCTCGTCCTCCTTTTCCTCCTTTGCCCAACACAGTCTAACAAAAGTTTGTTAAATGAGCACAAATAAATGCTACAAGATGCATGTCAATTGGACTTACTCAATTTTGTAATTTTTCATCCTTAATTATAGCGCACCCTACTGGCAAATTGTGGTTCAAAATTGGGAAGCATTTGCACGTCATGTACACCAAATTTCATTAGTATTGTGTACACCCACCTTATAAGCAATTCTTGTCATTCTCTTGTCAAAAGCCCCTAGGCCACGCCCACACGTACCAATCATGACCAAACTTTTGATTTTGACTCATTCTTCGGTCTAAAGGGCGGGGCTTCCGGATATTGACAGTCAGCCCTCTACTAAGTGTAATGAGGCGTTCGGCAACCCTTTGTGCCTACGATTCAGAAGTTACGAATCTCCAGAGGGGGTCGCATCCTGGGGCAGGCCCAGCCACAACCACCACCTCCTCCAGAATCTACCTGGGACAGATAAACATCCAGTATGCAAACTGTTTGGGAGACAGAGGGCGGTTATGAAAGAGTTAAGAGAGAGTTAAGAAAAAGCGGAGTACAAGAGTTGACACTAACGGGAGTTTTGAGTGTGAACAATGGAGCTCAGACTAGGGTTCTTAAGATAATGCAAAGAATATAGTCTGATCCAGAGTCTGCAGCAGTAGGTGGTGGTACAATCACAAAGAAGAAGAACTCAGCAGTAGGCGGTAATGCAACATTTCTGAGTGCTAACCGTCATTAGAAGAAGAAGAACATCCAGTATTCTGTCAGTGACGGAAAGGACCGGAAAAAATTGAAAGACTTGGAGACTCATACAATAATAGATTTGAGCAACCTCTAAATCTGACCCCAGAAATATGATTCATACTGTTTAGACAGAAATGAAAACATTGGTCAGCCCCGGGACTGATCCAGCCCTGACCCCCCCGCCCCTCCAGAATCTGCTCTCTTGGTAAATCTTGATGTCTCTTTGCCTCACACACCTGATTATCATCAAATATGCCAATATTGATGATTAAATGAAGCAATTCTAAACCCTATAATATTATTATCTCATCTTATCTTTCTCCATCAAGTCAAACCGTTGCCATCTTTCATGTCCTGCTTTGTGTATTCTGTAGATCCTGCACCAGTAAACCAAAAGTCTCTGGACATTGTGGACAACACTCAGGGTCGTGGTTGTCAGACAGGTAGTCCTCCACACCTGTTGCACATCATATGTGATAATTTAATTAATCACATCGATTAAATGTGAACCAATCAGAGCCGTGTCACTCAGTTCCTCCGATCCATCAAATCAGCAGGGAGACATCAACCGATAGCAAAATAATGATAATACAACAGCACAAAAACTATAGTAGGGTTAAAGCTAATTCACTAATAAGTATTGTTATCGTGTAGTATAGTTATTTTGTCATGAACCTGCAGTTTTTTGTCCGTGTTATCCTGCTCTTCCAGTTTTTATGATTTTAGATATTTTCATTTGCAAAGTTGGGTTATAAAATGTAGTAAAATATCTTGATCAATACTTAAACATTGCAGCATGAATTGGTGCACTACAGATTTAATCCCATCTCTTTTTAACCACAGACAGGGGAAGTGAAATTGGATGGCAGCAAGATTAAGACAGAATGAAGATCTATGATGATTTCTTTCTCCGTTTCTCATTTCCAGGAGGAAGGATCACGTCATCAGCCCATCATGGATTCAGACCTCTGGCAGAGATGTCTTCTATAATGACAGCAGCCCAACATACTAAGCCCGATGCAAAGCCCGATTTTTCTCTAATTACTGTATGTCAATAAACAGCCATTGGATAGAAAAACCATGTTGTTTTTAAATTAACATTAAGAACAAACACACACAATATTTATATTCTTGTAGAGCATGTACTATGAAATTAAGGGAAATGGCATTTTGTCTAACAGGTTCCATTAAAATGTAATATTTTTCGGGGTACATGCGCAATTACGTACCAACAAATTCAAACCACTTGAGACAAATCATAATCACTGTTCATTTTATGCTCCCAAATCTTGGTTTGGTCCCTTACCAGCAGTGACATCACACTCTGGGAATTGTGTGAAATGGCAAGCAAAACTTCTTCAGTCACATGAATGGGCAGAGTCCGGTTGACTGTGTCTATTTATACATACTAGGTCAGTGGATTAAGGTTAGTATTAACGTTAGGAAACTAAAACTTACAGTTACGGTAAGTTTCCGGTCATGGTTATATAAGAAAACTTTCACTGAAAATGGACTTTACTCAGTGGAAACCTTCTTTGCACGGGTTGGGAATTGAACTGGGTTATCAGAGTGATACTCCACCCACCAGATGTATAAGCCCGTCCAACACCCTGACCTAAACGACCCTTACTTTCCACTATGTTATTTCAATGTCAAATGACTGACTGTTTGTAACCACTTACTTTTTGTGCATAGAGCACATTGTTTTCACGTTTGTTTTTTAAAGTATTGCACTCATTTCATAAGACTAATCTGCCTTTGCCTTGTCCTTTGACCCTTCTGCCTTTTCATCCTTTTCCCTCTCTCGCTCATTTCCTCAGCTTCTTCTGCATTTACATCCTCCTCTGCTAATTTCTTGTCCATTGTCATCCACTTTTTTCTCCTCTTCCTCCTCCTCCTCCTCATCTTACAGAACGGGAAAACAGATGGATGGACTAGAGGACTTTGAGTAGTGAGAGCAAGGCTGTCTCCAACTTTACCCTCCACTGTATCTATGCCATGTCTCTGAGGCCTGGGTGACCTTCACACAACTCACAAGATGCCAAGAGGACTGCCTGACACACACACACACACACAGTGCCTGTGAATGATGCTAGAGACTTGCTGACAGATTGAGGAGTGTTGGCATTTCAAGGAACCTACATTTTAATAGCCGGAAGTATGATGCTAATTACCTTAACTACCCTCATATAAATAAGTACGTAAGAGATGGTTCAACCAAGAAGCCAGTCTGAATCTATGCCTGTGTGAATGAAGAACCATAGACTATTGACAGATTAAAGGTTTGCATTCAATAATCTCTAAAATGATAATGTAACATGGGGTTCAAGTATCATAATAAAAGGTTAAGAACAAATCATATAAGAAACCTCATAAGATGACACTTGTCATGTAGTCCCACCAACACCTTGTCTCTTAGACTAGATGTTAACCCCTCTGTAACATAATCGAGCCAGAGGGTCTTGTGCATGAATAGGAGGCAGACTCAGGACAACTTCTTGCATAGAGATTGGTGAAGATTTAGTTACAAGCCTGATTATCAACATGCGATGTGGTTAGGGTTCATCACAGAGCAATGGCCTAGTTCACAGTCAGCTAAAGTTCAATCTTTTTGCTGCAGCCTCATCTACAGTTCAATCACGAGAGGCTAGGATTACAATTATAAACATTTATTAACAGCATGAGAAATGTGCGTGAGCATCGGTTTGGCGTAGACCCCAAGAGGCATCCAGCGATAGGGTGAAGCTCCCTGGGGGCAGGTAGGAGACAGGAGAACCCCCTCGGGCTGAAGAGCTAACCCTTCTGGATATCTGATGGAGCTGTGATGCTGGTGGTGGCGGGGGAGGAGGTGGTGCGTCAGTCTGGTGCGGTTTCGGCAGCTGAAATGACAGAAACATGGAAGCAGCTGACGGGGTACACATAGAGGGAAATGGTTAGTGATTGGTTTCTGGAGAGGGAGGAAGGGGAGGAGAATGGAGCGTGGGCTACGGTGATTGGACGATGCAGAGCTGGGGGCGTGCTTGTACCTGCTGACAAAATATGAATGAGGGATGATGCCTTCCTGATTGAACTTCATTGTAATATAGATTTCACATTAAACAATGAATGAGCAGACATCTTCAGATTTTGATGGCTTTTAATTAGGGATATTTTTTGATCATGTAAAATCATGTTACTACAAGATCTACTTTTGTATGTCTCCGTCCAAAATGAAGCAGCTTGGTTTCATGTAAATTACATCCCCACTGTTGCCTAGATACAGTCTCAGAGATTGTTGAGTTCTGTAAGATGTTGAAACTCAAGGTCCTTTTTAGTCCTGCCTGTAAAATTCAGCACAGAAATACATGCCATGTGATTTTCAGAGAAAGCTCTCTACTGTGTCTATATGTAGAAATGGATTAATGTATACACAAGGCACCACCCACAAGAAGTGGCCTGCAGCAGTTCAAATGCATCATGGACTTTCTGGGTTTGTCTGGTGATTATGTTTAATCATTTCTGTCTCTGTTGAAATGTGCATGTGACCCAAGCTTATGGACATCAGCGAAATTGGTGCAAAGTGCTCTGCTGGTAACTGCAACACAAGGTAGCTACCTACTAGAGGAATTGGCTAAGTGCTATGGTGGTATAAATGAAAGGCCAGTGACATGCCTACATTATTTGACCCATTTGTTGCCTTGACACGGGGTTATTGCGTCTTTCAGGTGGTAGATTGTTTAGTGAGTTGAGCATTGGTGCAGAGGTAAGGGTTTAAATATAGAAGCAATGTTGTTTTTGTGTTATTAATGTTAGCTATCTATGTAGCTGGCTATAGTAGCTAGCTAGCTACATTTGTAGCGCTAGACAGTTGGCATCTTTTTGGTGATTTGTACATTTCGTACCAGTACCTCAAAATGAGTCAAACTTGAGTTTTTCGGGTTTTCAAGTTCGTTTTTTAGTTTTTTTGATTGAGCTATTTAAAGTTCATAACTTCTGGGCAACATCCTGTGTGGCTTACGCATCTGTTATTAAGTACTGTTCGCCTTACAAATACTGTTGTATTTGTAAAGTTTGATAATCTTGTATTGTTATGAATGGGGGCAATTCTGCAAATACGTCATTGTAGCCTATTAGGTCTTTATTTTCTACAAGATCACTGAAACATCTTGTTGGTAATGAGGTTTGGCACTACTGTAATTGATTTTTCATAAAGAATAAGCCGTTCTAAGATCCTTCCAGCATGTTTACAAACACACGTAGGTTTTGATCGTACTGTGGCGGGGGGATGGGTGTGGTTCTGCCAGCAGCTGTGGGCGGAGGGAAGGGGCAGAGGGGGAGGTAGACGCACCTGTGAGAGGTTAGGCTGATTGTCCCGCAATTAACCTGTGCTTAAATCCCTCACAGTGAAGCTGGTTCGGGGGGACTGACAAGAGGCTTGTCACACGTACCAATGCACAAATTTAGATGCGAACAAAAATGATGAATGAGACTGTGTTCGTACGCACACTTTACGATCAAATCTGATCATATGCACATTTGGGGAATGTGGCCCATTGTCTTTAGTATTGTACCTTATCCAGGAAAACTTAACCGCACTTGTCTCACCAATAACACTGACAATCAGGCTGCCATTGAGAAAAGACATGTAGTCGCACAGCTGAAGAAAGAAAGAAAGAAAGAAAGAAAGTTGTTGGAGGTTGTGGGGTTGCTGGCCTCAGGGAACTTTTAGACTTTGCAAAAAAACATCTTTCCTGTCTCTTTCAACAGTGAACCATAATTAGTTTGGTCAACCTTGACATCACTTCAGTATAGTTGACACGGCTACGTGCAGAGCAATGGACTGAGGGCTGTTGAGGGCAGCAGCTGCAGGGCTGTTTGTTCTTCAAACTCTTTGCAAGAAAAGTTGCAAAGTTTTTCACTAAAAGTAGTGTTTCACTGTCTTGCTAACAAGCACCCATAGACACCCATACACCCCCCTGATTCTCTCTGTGTGTTCAGTGTCACACAGAATCACACACAGACAAACACACACACACTATATAACTTACTATCTCAACTGAGAGAATTGTGAAAGATTGTCTCTTTCCAGCTATTTCCAGCTTCAAGTTTCTATTTCTATTTCCCTGCAAAGTAAACACACACACACACACACATTGTATATTAGCTGATGGCTGGACAACAAACTAACAACCACCAAAACCATCATCTTTTTAATGTCGCTGGGCCTCTAGCGCACGTGTCCTCCAGGTCCTGCCCACATACAAATATGAGAAGCTACTGTGAGTGTGAAACAGAAGAAACCTCCTTTAGCTGCTTTGCTCAATGATCATACATAAATACATGTTGGGCCCTCGGCTTGAGGCTGATTTCTCATTGTGACCCTCATCCAGAATGAGTCCAGTGGGAGCAAGCACAGAGGAGTGGGTGTGGCGTCGGTGTTCATACATGAGTGTACATGTGTGTGCGCGTGCATGTACAAGTCTACGTTTGTGTATGTGTACACATGCATGCTCTTGTCTCTGTGTGTAATGGGGTGGCACATTAGTGGCATCTGTAACAGAGCTGAAACAAAAGCCTCAGCTGGGCCCTTTTGGTTTTAGCAGTGCATATGGTCATGTTTAATTCTCTCTCCTCACCTCGGAGAGCCAAGAGGCGTCACTCAGACTATTGTACGTGTGAGTGAATTAGTCCTGCTAAGCCAGTTTCATGGTCTTTTTATCAATACATTTCACAAGGGGTGTCTGCGAAACATGGGTGTGTGTGCGGGAGGGAGCGGGTCATGTGTGAGTATATGGGGAGGGTTTGCTGGAGTGCTGTGTGTGTGTGTGTGTGTGTGTGTGTGTGTATAGATTTTCTAGTGTGTGTCTGTGTTTTGGGGGGAGGGAGGTTGATTTTATGCTTGTGCATGTGGATGTGTTTTGGGGGGCCTCGGTGTATCGTTTGTATGTCTGTGTTAGTATGTGGGTCCGGAGGGGGTGTTGTGTGCATAAATGTAACACAATGTGCATCTGTGTGTGTGTGTGTGTGTGTGTGTGTGTGTGTGTGTGTGTGTGTGTGTGTGTGTGTCATTCGTGAGGGGGGTTTCCTGAGCCCTTGGTCTGGTTAATATCCCCAGTGTTAATCAGAAACAGATAAAAGCAGTGAGGGAGTGAGAAAGAGAGCCAGACCTATCACTGACACCCTAGTTTGACTGAACACATGTCTGAACACACACACACACACACACACACACACACACACACACACACACACACACACACGCATACATATATATTGATTAGGGCAGTATAAACAGGAACGCTATCAGTCTCTGGGGTGGTGCTGGTTTCACAGGAAGGAGAGACTGATATAGGCGTCTATATAGTTCCCGTATACACCTACACACACACACACACACACACACACACACACACACACACACTGGACACACACCGCACACACTGCTTTGGCTACATTCCTCTGAAACAATATTGGTTTGTTCTTGCTGTGATGGATGTGGAACAGAGTTTTCTTAATTTCTCTTATAAAGAATTCCTGTTATGGACTTCCTGAAGTGTGAAAAAAACAACAAAAAAAACCAGTAAAAGCTAAAATTAAATTAAGATATTTTTCGGAGACTAAAGAGAAAAAGCTGGTTCCTCAGATATGGAGAGAGAACAACACTTTACAGCCAGCTTGTCAAAAGAAATGCTACACTACCTCATGTGGTGGCAGAGTAACGAAAAAGAGCAAGAAATATGAAAGCCAAGACGCCAGTATGCTGTTATTTTTAATCTGATGTCATGTCGAGCATGGTAAGAGCCCTCTGCATTACTCACACAATAAAGGCAGATGTAATGGGATCAATTTTTAAACAAAATACTTTAAAGCGACTAACCCTTTCCCCTCCCTTTTGCTTTTCCAGTCAAAGGGAAATGTTTTTTTCTCCGGAGGAGGTCGGGAGGGAAATATTTTATTTTTGTTTTTTTTTCTTCTTCCATTTCTGGTTTGCATATCTTTAGCCTCCAGCCAAGTGCTGTTAATTAGGTAAACAGGTAATTCCCAGCACGAGCCAAATGCCGCACGCGCGTGTGTGTGTATGCATAGGTTAACATACACCATAATGCACAACAATAAAATAAAGCACACATGAAGAAATACAGTTGAAATACAGACGCTAACAGGGAAATCAAGAGGTTAACTTATGCAAGAAGTCATGCATTATTGAACAGAAGAACCCTAGAAGATTTCTTTAAGTGCCGGTTACTATACTTGCTGCTTTCAGCTGACAGAGAACAAGAGAAAGAAGACCGGGGCAGAGGAGAAAAATAATGTATATAAAGAAAAAGAGAGAGAGGGAGAGTGAGGGAGAGAGAGGGAGAGAAAGTGAGCGAAACGCGATATTCCCTCTCCGTGTGTCAGGCTCGCTGGTGTGTGACATGTCGGTCTCAGTGGGGACTTCCTGACATTCCCTGCCTATCTCTTTTTCCCTCCAACACGCCATCCATCTCTCCATCTTCCTCTGCTATTTCTCTTGTTTCTCTTCTCTTCACTGCCTTGTAGTTGTTCAACCTTGTCATATCTCCCTCCCTCTCTCTATCTCTCACGCATAAATACAGAGCCCACTCCCTCACACACACACACACCCTATCCACTTATCCTGTACATATTGTAAATCTGTCTAATGCATTCATCTGTAAGCTGTATGTATCTATCATTATGGTCCAGATTGGCTGTAAGAGGAGGTGTGTTTATCACAACAGGTGGTGGTCTATCTACCCAACAGTTGAGCAAATCTAAAGTGAACATTTGAATGCGTTTCCATCAGCCGGCGATGGAGCAGGTAAATTAGCTTCCTGAAACATAGAAAGTTGCAACCTCAGGAATCTGTATATCTTTTCTTTTGATTAATACTTTTCTATCACTATTTATCCATAAGTGCATAAGGTTTAACCAAGTAAATATAGAATATATATAAATATAAATAAAATGAGTAAATACAGAAAATCTAAAAAACAAATACATTTAAATGTGCAAGAGTCGATTTGTGACAAACCACGAGAAGAGTGTGAGCCATAGCAGGACATTGGATTGAAAATTAAAAATATCATTTTAGATCTTTTTTTGTGTTTGGCAAATTTTTTCTTCTTTGTTGTAAGGGGAAGTAGAGATCCACAGGAGACAAATCAGGAGGGAATTTGAGAATTGAGGAGGAGCAGCCTCGAGAAATAGGTTTTCAATAATATAGACTTTTTCACAATGACACCACAAAAAATACAGCCTATTATCCCCATTGCCCCACATGCTCAATGTTGCAACACTATCACTGCACACCGTCAATCACTGCTAATTGGCTGCCTTGGCGGTTACATCATAAATCGTAGAAACAAGCCTTCTGAAGAGTCACTCATTATCAGCTCATACAAACATCTCCCCTTCTGTGGATGAAGGGAGCCTGATTGTGGAAATGAGAAATGAGTTTCTCAAGGTTAAACACGCATTGCGAGACGCAAGTGTTTACTGACATCAACTAGTGGGAGGGAGAGCCGCGAGTGACCACGAGGTAGGGAATCAGAAGAAAATGTCTTTATACCTGTTTTTCATATTTGTCGCTTCTCTGGGATAGGGTGGTGAATTTCACAACTGTTGCACTGATAGCTAACATCAAATCAAAAATCTAATTTAGAAAGAGCTACATGATTGTACAGGACAAACATCCGCCTCTGTGAGCTGAAAGGAAATGGGTGGTGGAAATAAATAACTCAAGGTTAAACACATGAGATGGTTTCCTCCAAGACGCTATCAGCGAGACAGAGGGGGGTTGTTATGCAGCAGGGCTTGGGGTATAATAAAGACAAGAGAGAGAGAGACAGACAGACAGAGGAACGAGATGGAATGACAAATGTTTCATGACAACTCTCATTCATGGTGAGAAGGGGAGCAACACACATCAACGTGTTGTTGATGACTTTGTTTCCTTGTGTGATAAATTCTTCCTTCAGTTGAACGCTTTAAAAAACGAAGGACATGGCAATAGATTTTAGTAGCTGTTCCCAAACCCACTGTAATAAAAGGCAAGGGAATTGAGTTAGTGGACAACAATAAATATCTGGGAACTATTGTTGATACTTGAGATGATTACAAATGCAATCTGTAACAAGGTAGAGAAATGTTTGTTTTTCCCATAGAGAATGGTGGTAAAATGATTACATTGTTTTATTGGGCTCATATTGATTTGTTTTGACATTTTGCCTGGTTTCCAACTTGACCTTGAGCAATACAAACAAACTGGGCATCTTGATGAGAAATGGCAACTAAGGTTACTGGCATGATCCAGACACCACCAACCGCAAGCTTTGAGGAGCATGAGGAAATGAAAGTTAATGCCAATCTCAAATGCCCTGGGCGCTCCGTTAGAGGACAGTTTGAGCTGATGCTCTCTGGGAGCTGCTTCAGCGTACCAAAGTCCAAGAGGAAAAGATCAAGGGATTCATGTATCCTACTGCAATCACGTTGCTTGATTTACACATGTAAAGATGTAGCCTCTTGTGCTGTATAAGAACTTTGTAATTGGGACTTTTCTACTGCACCCACTTAATGACTCTGATCTTTCTTATGCTTGTTTGTATGGTTGAATATTACATGATGTGATTTGTGATGTGATTTACAAACCAGATATCCCTCATGAGAATGTAATTAAATAGAATGGACGTACCGAAGTGAATAAAAGTGTATTGGAAAGAGCTGGGATCTCCATGTGGTGAGAACATGGCTGCCCTTGCTTGCTGAGCACGTCTATGCTTGCCTCACTGACGCATTATGATTTCATATTGAGTTTTCAACAAATCTCATTCAAGGCTGACGTGAAATCCAAAACCAGCTTCTGTTGGTTTCTTCACAATCGAAAAACTTATGCTTATTGTCTTCCTCATCGAAACCAGTGGGTGTTGTTGTTAGCTTGTGGCTGGAACCAGTTGGTGTCAGTGAGGAATGCTGATGATACCAACAAGTCCTTCAGCACAGATTCAAGTCCCCGCAACAACAACCATCTGCCCTGCTAAGTGGTTTGTAAGGAGGAGTGCAGCTCCATGGACGCCGTTCTGTCACTGACCTTGTGGAGGGAGGCAAGCGAATAGAGAACTTCAGTAAGTCCTCAGTAAGTCCCCAGTAAGTACCACATTATAACGCTGTGTTGTTTTTGATGCTAGGTTAGCTGAAAGACAAACACAATTTATTTTACCCCTCCGCAATGCGACAAGTGTTGGGAGAAAATATATAAGAGCCCTTATTAAAATGATCAAGGTATCTTTCATACCACTCTAAGTTAGTTTAACTGCATTCAGGAAATAACAAAGTCACTCCCAGCCTGCTTCAAACAAACAACATGCGCTTTCCCACAGTAATCAAATCCCGTTGTCTAAAACAGCCGCGCCACTCTCCAAGAGTCAGAAAGTCACAAAACACCATTACCATCACATTGAATGGAGTATACAATTTTTTATATACCTATATTTACCCTTTGACAGGCAATGGGATGATGAAATAAATGAAATAAAGCCAATAAGAGGTAGGAAAGGCACACATTTGATAGTTTTTTGTGTATAATAGTAATCCAATTTGCCTGCCACTCTGACTGATTGCAATCAGTGAGGGTCCTCCGCCTCTGTATTGGGTCTGAGGCAAATGCTGCTGAAATCTAATTAAATAGCATTGTGTTGTGTCTCCATGCAGCGGTCCACTTCACTGTTTATTGCAGAGCCCAATGACTGTGCGCATGTGTATGTTTTTTGCTTGTCTCGTCTCTCTCTCTCTCTCTCTCTCTCTTTTGTTTTCCCCCCCGCTTCCAGACAATTTTCTTTGTGAAACTACCAAGTCCCCAGTAAACACTGTACCGACCTTTTTTTCAGAGCACTTCAATCAACAAAAAAAAGCTTTTGCAAAACATTTGTAAAATGGAAACAAAAATGTAACTGGTTCTGGCTGGAAAGCTCTGGCCTGCTGCTGTAAAGTGGAGGGAGTCAACAGTAGTTACTCAGAAAGGAAAACAAACATGAAAAAGTCTGCGTCATAGCACTTCCTACTCCTAGCCAGCTCACCTAAAGGAAAAGTTCACCATTTTTAGAGGCAGATTGAAATTGCCCCTAACAAGACAACCTTCAGTCTATCTAAAAAGTTTGTTCGTGTTTTGTTGTTCAGTCCCACCAGGATTTTTGCGGCCCAAAATGAAAAAATGTCAATGCCATTTGCGATATTTTTCGTGTTATCTTGTGGTAAAACAGCAGGAATGGATGAAAAGTTCAAGTCCCCCCCCCCACCCAAAAAAAACCAAAACATTGTGAACTGCACACTCTGTTTTTAAGTTGGGTTTTTTTAAATAGTAGAGTAATCGTCACACATTAATACCTCCTGGAGCCGCCGGCTGAAAGCTTGCAAGTAATGCGGCAATTAGTTGAACTTGCGTAAATTCCTGTGACGTCCTGGAGGGACTGGTTGTTGTGTTGGATACATTAGCTACAGTCTGCTCTTCAGCAAAGCTCGTGCAAATGATTGGGGTTTACAACCATTTCTCTCAAAAGGCCCGTCCTTCTCAAGGTTGTCTCACATTGAATGCGTTGCTTGTAATTTGTTGAGCAATGGATGCCAACCCTACGTAATTGCAGTGACAATGACAACAAAGCCATTGAATACCCATCACAACTAAAATGTCAACTATATCCTGAGGGGTTTTTTTCTCTTGGGAAATTAACACTGACTCCTATAAATCCAGAGGTTGTAATTAGACAAAGGTACTACTGACTCCTGTAAATCCAGAAGTTGTAAATGGACAAAGATAAGTCTATTTCCTGTCAGGAGAGGGGCACACTTCCTGTCTGAGTGACAGAGGAGGTCAAAAGTCAAGGAACAAGGTCAGCAGTCTGGTTTGAATCAACCGGGAGCCACCCATCATCTCTCTCTCTCTCTCTTTTTTTCTCTGGCTCTGCTGCACTCTTTCTTTCTGTCTGTTTCCAATCCCTCTCTCCGTCTCAGTTTTGCCTCCACCCTCTCTCTCTCTCTCTGCTGCTCACTCTCCCTCTCTCACTCTCCTTGCTCTTCTCTTTCACGCCACCCGCCCCATCCCCACCCTACCCTACCCTACAGTCCCCTTAGGCTAACACACAGCAGAGCAGACCTGCCTATATCACCCATTCAGCCTCCCAAATCAAATTACCATGGACAAAACAGAGTAATAAAAAGTAATGGGTTGTTATATGAGGCACACACTCAGAAGCTGAACAAGTCCACAATATTCTGTTTGTTACTCACTTCTTGCTATGATTAACTGACTACACTCATAAGCCATAATACACAGACAGAGTTGGGGTGTAAAAAAATTACATGTTGTGTGTTTACAGTAACTTAATTACATACAACGGCAACTGTGATCCAGTACTGATCCTGTACCATACCGTACGAAAAACAAATATATGACAGTATAATAACACTATTGAAATTACAGACTGTTATTTGGAATTTTTCATTCATTCATTGTGGATTTTGGCAAAGTAAGCCAAAACTAACTTTCTGTAACCAATAATGTTACTGAATTTGAGGATTGCAATTTTAAAATGGTGCTCTGTAATCCACCAGATTACATTTTGAATCTAACTCCCCAACCCTATTTCAGGTGCCTCTAATTTGAGGCAACGGAGATGTACACTTTAGCCATCATTTTTTAGCAACAGTGCTGTATTTCTTCATTATACCCTTTGTCCCTCATAACAGTGACAAATACCTATCATCTAATCCACATTCACTTTGTCCCATTAGCCAATTCACCCAAATTGAAGGCAAAAATCTCCAACTACAAATGTCCCTCAACATGAGCTGAGGGCCTGTTTAATTACATTTCTCTCCTTTCTTTGGATATTTTCCTTGGGTGGCATTTTAGGACACGCAAATGGAAAAGATTGGTCGC
>JAXDDW010000002.1:10900000-10957500 GCA_034670385.1 Hoplostethus mediterraneus
ATACTTTACCTTTAAGTATCACATTCCCAGTGTTTCCTGTCGGCTCTGCAGGCTAAGCGTCATACAGTACACACAAAACATGCCTGGGTTGTTGTTCGCATTGATGGTTTCCAGTGATGTGTGTGTGTGTGTAACCCCGTGGCTGGTTCACCGGTATCCAGCAGCTCGGTCAGTTTGTGCCACGCCGAGGTGTCTCCTTCTCCAGCGAGATGAGAGACGAGAGCTAAACAACTGGCGGTTCACTTTATCAACATGAATGGACTGAGGGCCGTCTTACAGCGAGTGGTTATTTATAGTAAATTGCTGTAAAATGAGGTAGGCTTTCAGTAGTTGGTAGCTGTATGTTAGAACTGGAGTTGTTGAAGTTCTTGATCCTGACCTCAGGTGTGTGTCCCCATTTTTTTATACTATACAGTAACGTAGGAATGTCATCAAATTTTCCAGAACACTTTCACGCTCACTTTCTATGCAAGGTAATATTCAGCTCTCTGCAGAACTAAAAGGCCGTGACACATAGGCAATATGTGAGGCAATGTTGAAGAGCAATTTTGCCAACCATTAGAACTGACAGTATTTTTTCAGGGTACATTTATTCTGTAGACAGCATAATGTCACCCACCATGACCATGTTTCATATTGGCTCATTCATCACTGTTCATTTGTATGTTTTTGTTCAATATCAATAATGTAGACTTTCTCGATGTGTTTTTCTTGTACTTGACAGTTTACTTCTACACACTGGGTGAGTACCATGATTTAGCCCTTAGTGACTCCTAATGCACTGTTTCAAAAATGCATGAACGTCAATGATACATCAGCAAGTTTTTCTCCATTCTTGAAAAAGATGGGAGGTCCTCAAGCAACCTCAGCTGGTACATATTGTCCTCGCACACCATGCCAGGTATCTGTGGTACTTTACTTCCTGCCCTTCTCGTTGAGTAATCCATCTCAAAATAACAGGCATTACTGCAGACTTTGGCAGAGAATCCCACCTTCCTACCACCTTGCTGACACAAGACCTAATTAACCTTCACCTCCATCAGTCTCCCTCTATCTTTCTTTCTATTTTCTCCCCTCTGTTTCCTCCACATCCTTCGCCACCATCACTTCCTTCTGTCCTTTTTCCACCCCTCTTTCTCTTCAGTCACATATAGAAAGCGCTCGGTTTATAATAAATGTATTAATCGGAGTAGAATTGAAGCTACGGCTGTGGCTTAAAGCACTGCATGATTTATAGACTGCAAACTTAAGTGCCACCTTCATGGTTCGGGGTCTCATTATGTGCTATCTTTTTCAGTGCCTTTTTTCCCCCACATTTTGCAGGAACACCATATGAAAAGCGTGAACATGGCTAATTAACTAGATTTGCTAGTTTATGCAGCGGCGATACAGAATGCATGCTTCTCTTTAATTGAACAGTGTCTGCGTGAGTTACTTCGTACATTGTGCCTAATTTATCAGATAGTTCCATATGTTAGAAACACTGCGAGGCACCGGGATGCCGAGGCAAAATCAAATATGAAACATCCATGCCAGGCCATGCGATAACAAAAGGCGTGGTGCTGTGTTTTTGATTGCATATATTAAAAAAAGGGCTTTCTGGGGGAGGCATAGGAGCGTGGTAGAGATGCTTCTATCCTGTATATCTGTCATTAGTACTGCAATGACAACATTACAAATCTTTCAAAATTAAATTAAGTTAAAGGGTAATAATTCCGGGATTTTTCAACCTGGCCTCTATATCCACAAAATCGCCTATCATACCGCTAAGTAGATCCCAAAAGTTTCAGAGTTGCTCCGGTAGATCAGCTCAGCCGGCAGTCGTGAAACGGGGGCTCAATGGCTGCAATGTAATCAAGGGCATGTACAGGCGGTCAAAGTACGTCCACTAAAAGTGCTTGATTTTGCCACTGACAGGCTCAGATTGTTATTCGTGTGTCTGACAAGTGTCTGACAACATTACTGAAAGGATCGCTACAGAAATAGACCGTTTTTAACCAGAAATAGACCTTTTTTTAACAACAACTCTCAACTCTGACAAAGGTGGTCTATGAAAGCAAGAGGATTCACTTGTTGCAGGAAGAGGACGGTTGTTTACACGATCCTTTTCTTGCAACAAGTCATTGGATCATTGGATCATTTGGATCTACTTAGCGGTATGATAGGCGATTTTGTGGATATAGAGGCCAGGTTGAAAAATCCCAGAATTACCCTTTAAGTTAAATTAAATTTATATGAATTGAACTACAATGCGTATTTCCCTCAATGTTCGTTTCTTCTGCCTCATGAAAGCTGGAAAGAGAAAGACATCGGACTTCTCCAAACAATTCCTCAAAAACAAGCTACAGTGCCGCAAGCTTGTAGTAAAAAGTGATAGCTCCCCACAGGGATGTGAAAGTGTCGGGTCAACAACAAAACAGCACCCCTGAAGCTGTTAGGGATTCAGTGTCTTGCTCTAGGACGCTTCAGCTGGGTGGATGCTTGCTGACACCTGGTTGCTGGCAGGTCTCTCTGCCTTGAGGAGGCATAATACACTGTGGTTCATATAAACATGATGGTGGTGCACAGTTAGAAATAACAAATATCATACGTTATATTTTAGATGATATATGTAACCAAATAAATATAATCAAAGCCTTCCACACACACAAACACGTAGAACCCACTCCCTATAAGGTGAATTTACCATTCCCACTAATACAGCGTGAATCAGCACCGCAAACAGCACAGCCTTCCCGCTTCCTGCATTCCAAAGCAGCACAGCTTTTCCACCTTGTTAAAAAGGTTTTCCAGTGCACAGGGTTTCTCTGATAACTACCGCTCTCTTCTCCCTCTAGGCAGAAAGAGAGAGAGAGAGAGAGAGAGAGAGAGAGACGGGCAGACGGAAAGAGGTAGGGAGAGAGAAGGCAGGCAAACATCCAAATGTGTTCCCCCGTCAAAGGTAATGAAAGAAGCCCGTATTCTTTGATCAGACGGCAAGGGCATCAAGCCTACGTTAGATTTCTGAAATATCTGAGACGCTCAAAGTCTTATCTGTTTGCACACACACTCACACACTCACACACATACACACACATTCTTTTGGAGATGCTGTGAGCTCACAAATGCTCATGTAAAGAAATCTAGCACACACACACACACATGCAGAAGCAGAGACACTTCTGGCACTGTCAAAGCAGAAACAGCTTCTCAGACTGGAGCGATAAATAGGCGAGGTAGGGTTGATTTCTATCACTCTTCCAAATGATGTTGACAACAACAAAAAGGTGCCTGTCTTGCTTTCTCTCCCCTATTCCTTTGATTCCCCCCCCCCCCCCCAACACACACACACGCTCCCCACCAAACACACACACACACACACTCACTCACTTATCTTTCAGGTTCCCGATCTTCAGATGGAATGTTTCATCTTCCCATATGGGCGTTCTATTTTCCTCTAATTTCAAGTAAACTCCACAACAAACTTTGACTCTGACATTTTCGTGTAAATAATGGAAACACGTTTTGAGTGCTGAGAGACATGTGAGGTATTTACAATGCGAGATGCCTTTTGGTTCTGCCTCTGTTGTTGTTTAGCGTCGTCAAAAACCTATATCAACTACCAGCCACACTTTTCCTGCCTTCCTTTCTGTTGATTCTTCCTACACATTTTTTATTGATCTGATTTTAATTCGCTGAATCTCTTTTTACCAGCAGGGTGCTTTTCAACATCATGTGTTGAAAAGCATCATGGAGTTGTCCCAGGCTCTAATGGTCCTGCTGTGGAAATCAGCCTGATGATGTGATCAGATGTACCAGGGTACCACGCAGCACGCAGGCAGACTGTTCAGTGAACTGGTTAATGTTTTCTTTTCCATACTAAGTGGGCACAGAATAGCACTACCAAGGGGTGTCCTTGTGTCTCTGCAGGCTAAAGCATCTATTACACACTGGTCATGCTGTTGTTCATGGCAACAATTATTATTAAATGTCACAATATTACTGTAGCATGTCACACTCCCTCTCTCATCGTTGCTGCTAATCTTTGTGGCGTACTATCTAATAAAACCTTAATGCTGATATCAAAGAATTGAATTTCCAGTTTTTAGGAGAGATTGGGTAACATGCACAACCCTTGACCGTGTAAGTGTATTAAGGTTATTGCGATAATGGTGAAGGTAATGCCTGAAAATTGTAATCCTCATCATATCCTAGTAGCTCGCTACCAAGGACTCCTCCTTTCTGCTTTCTTCTTCCTCTCAGACAGGAGAAAAGAAGTAGGTAGATATTGAAAAATGAACCCATTAGCTCAACAGCACATTACCCACATCACACTGTATGGGAAAGAGAGAGGGGTCGGGGTTCCTATTTACGGGGAAGAAGCCAAAAGGCAATACTGTAAATCTAGAGAAAGAGAGAAGTGGAGAAAGAGAGCGTGGGGGAGTAAAAGATATATATACTGTGTATATATATATATATATATAGAGAGAGAGAGAGAGTGAGAGCGAGATGGATGAGAGGGAGAGCTAGAGAGAGAGGAAAGGGGAGAGAGGAGGGACAAGAACAAGACAAGAAGGAAGGCTTGATGTGGAAGTATAATGGCTGTTGTTCAAATTTAGTGGAGGGCTCCAGATCAGCGGGCTGGTGGTAAGCGGTTTATATCAAAGACTTAAAAACTGGGAGCAGGTGCCTCTGAGCTCGGCACACACTGTTAAAAGAGATGCATTAGAGGTAAGCCCTGTGAGATACTAGTACCACGTACAGGCGACTGCAATTGTACCTGAGCTGCTTTGTGCCGCAGAAACAGGAAATGAGATCCTGGCCAGCGAGCCCCCATGGCCTGGATGAGGCTTACGTATTGTGGAGAACATTGTGCTGTGGGGTTATGTTGCATGGTTCTCCTTTAAATGGCCATGAAATCAGATGGGGGTGAGAAGGCGGAGAGGGGAAGGAAAAGGAAGAGATGGGGGGAAAAAGGCCCCCTTTTTTAAAATTTTTTTTAGGGAAAAAAAAAATTTTAAAAAAATTTCCCCCCCAAACCCCTTACCGGCCCCCCTTTTTTTTTTCCCTTCCCCCCCGGGGTTTCCCTTTTTTAAAAAAAAAAAAAATTTTTAAAAAAAAAAAAAAATTTTTAAAAACAAAAAGGAAAAAAGGAAATTTTTAAAAGGGGGGGAAAATTTAAAAAAAGGGGGGGAAAAAAAAAAAAATTTTTAAAAAAAAGGGGGAAAAAAAATTAAAAGGGTTTTTTTTTTTGGGGGGGGAAAGGGGGGGGAGGGAAAGGGGGGGGGGGAAAAAAAGGGGGGAAAGGGGGGGGGGGAAAAAAAAAAAGGGGGGGGGGGGGGGGGGGAAAAAAAAAAAAGGGAAAAAACCCGGGGGGGGGGGGGGGGAAAAAAAAAAGTTAAAAAAACCCCGGGGGCCCCTTTCCCCCCCCCCTTTTTAAAAAAATTTTTGGGGGGGGAAAAATAAGCCCCCCGGGGGCCCCCCCCGGGGGGTTTTCGGGGGAAAAAAGGGGGGGGTTTTTGGGCGGCCCCCTTTTGGGGCCTTGGGGGAAATTTGGGGGGGGGGGGGGGGTTTTTTGGGAAGGGGGGGGGGGGGGGGGGGGGGGGGGGAAAAAAATTTTTGGGGGAAAAAAAAGGGGGGGAAAAAAAAAAAAAAAAAAGGAGAAAAAAGGGGGGGGGGGGGGAAAAAAAAAAAAAAAAAGGGGGAGGGGTTGGGGGGCAGGGGGGAAAAGGGGAAGAGGGGAAAATTTTGGGGGGGGACAAAAAAAACCCGGGAAAGGGGGGTTTTTTTTTCCCCCTGGGGAAAAAAAGGGCCCCCCCCCCCCCCAAAACCCCCCCCCCCCCCCCCCCCCCCCCCCCCCCCCCCCCCCCCCCCCCCCCCCCCCCCCCCCCCCCCCCCCAAAAGGGAAAAAACCCCCCCCAAATGAAAAAAAAAAAAAATTTCCCCAAAAAAAGTTTTTTTGGGGGGGAAAAAAGGGAAAAAATTCCCCCAAAAAAACCCCCCCGGGGAAAACCCTTTAAAAAACCCCCAAAAATTTTTGCTAAAAAAAGGAAAAAAAAAAAAAAGGGGGGCCCCCCGGAAAAAAAAAACCCCCAAAAAGGGTTAATTTTTTTTTTTAAAAAAAAGGGAAACCCCCCAAAAAAAAAAGGGGGGGGTTTTTTTTTTTTAAAAAAAAAAAAAAAAAAAAAAAAAAAAATTTTTTAAAGGGGAAAAATTTAAAAAAATTTTTAAAAAAAAAATTTTAAAAACCCAAAAAAAAAAAACAAAAGTTTTTTTTTTTAAAAAAAACCCCCCCCCTTTTTTTAAAACCCCCTTTGGGGGCCCCCAAAAAACAAAAAAAACCCCCAAAACCCCAAAAAGGGGTTTTAAAAAAAAAACCCAAAACCAAAAAAATAAAAAAAAAAAAAAAAAAAAAAAAACCCCCCCCCCCCAAAAATTTTCCCCCCCCCAAAAAAAGGGAATTTCAAAAAGGGCACGGTAAAAAATTCCCCAAACAACTTGGGCCCAAAAAAAAACCCCAAAAAAAAAAACCCATAAAAAAAAGGGGGGAAAAAAATTTTTCCCCCCCAAATTTTGGGGGGGTTTTTTCCCCCCAAAGACCCTCACATACTGCCTAAAAACCCCCAAAAAAAAAAAAACCCCCGAAAAAAAAAAAAACCCCCCCGGGGGAAAAAAATTTTTAAAAGGGGAAAAAACCTTTTTTTAAAAACGAAAAAACCTGGAAATTTCTTTTGGGCCCCAAAAAAAAAAAAAAGTTCCCGGCCCCAAAAAAAAAAAAATTTTTAAAAACCCCCAAAAAAAACCCCCCCGGGGGGGCCCCCCCCCCCCCTTTTTTTTTGGGCCCCCCCAAAGGGGGGGCCTTTTTCCCCGGGGCCCCCAAATTTTTTGGGGGGGGTTTTTTCCCCGGGGGGGGGGGGTTTTTTTTTTAAACCCCGGGGGTTTGGGAAAAAACCCCCCCCCCCCTGGGGGTTTTTTCCCAAAATTTTAACCCCCCCATGGGCCCCCCAAAAAAGGGGAAAACCCCCGGGGGGTTTTTCCCTCCCCGGGGGGGCCGGGGGGGGCCAAAGGGGGGGGGGGAATTTTTTCCCCCCCCCCCCCAAAAAAGGGGGGGGGTTAAACCCCGGGGCGGGGGGCCAAAAGGGGGGGGCCCCCCCAAAAAAAAGGGGGGGGGGGGCCCCCCCCCCCCGCCTTCCTTTTTTTCCCCCTTTTTTTTTTTGGGCCCCCTTTAAACCCCCCCCTTTCCCCCCCCCGGGCCCCCTTTTTCCCCCCCCTTTTTTTTTTTTGGGGGAAACCCCGGAAACCCCCCTTTTTTTGGGGTTTTTTTTTAAAAATTTTTGGGGGTTTTTTTTTTTTTTTTTCCCGGGGAAAGGGGGGAATTTTAAAATTTTCCCCTTTTTAAAAAAAAACCCCGGGGAAAAAAAAGGGAAAAATTCCCAAAAAACGGGTTTTTTTCCCCCCCCCCCGGGGGGGGTTTAAAAGGGTTTTTCCCAAAAAAACCCCAAAGGGGGGCCCCCTTTTTTTTGCTTCGGGGGCCCAGGGCCCCCCCCAAAAAAAAACCCCCCCCAAAAAGGGGGGGGGGGGGAAAAAGGGGGGTTTTTTTCCCAAAAAAATTAAACCCAAAAAAAGGGGGGGGGGCCCGGGGGGGGGGGGCCGGGGGGGGGGTTTTTGGGGGGTTTTTGGGGGGGTTTTTAAAAAAAGGGGAAACCCTTTTTTTGGGGGGGGGCCCCCCAAAAAAAAAATTTTGGGCCCCCTTTGGAAAATTTTTTTTCCCCCCCCCCCCCCAAAAAACCCCCTTTTTTTTCTTGAAACCCCCAAAAAAAAAACCCCCCCCGGGAAAAACCCCCCAAAAAAAAGGGGATTTTTTTTTCCCAAAGGGGCCCCCCCCCAATTTTGGGTTTTTTAAAATTTAAAGGGGGTTTTTTAAAAATTTTTGGTTTGGACCCCTTTCCCTTTTTGGGCCCCCAATTTAAAAACCCCCCTTTTTTCCCCCCCTTTTTTTGGGTTCCCCAAAAAAACCCCCCCCCGGGGGTTCCGGCCCCCCCCCCGGGGGGCCCCCCTTTTTTTTGGGCCCCTTTTTTCCCCCCCTTTTTCCCGTTCCCCCTTTTTCCCCCCCCCTTTTCCCCCCCCCCCAAATTTAAAAAAAAAAAGGGGGCCCCCTTTTTAAAATTTTTTTAATTTCTTTTCAGGGGAAATTTTTGGGGGTTTTTGGGTTTTTTTTAAAAAAAAAAAAAAAAAAGGGGGGGGGGGGGCCCCCCCCCCCTTTCCCCCGTTTTTAAAGGGGGGGGCCCCCCCCCCCTTTTTAAAAAGGGAAAAAACCCCCCCCCAAAAAAAATTTTTAAAAACCCGGGGGGGGCCCCTTTTTGGGCCCAAAATTGGGGGGGGCCAAAAAGGGGATTGGGGGGTTTTTTGGCCCCCTTTTTTTTGAAAGGGGGTTTGGGGGGGGGCCCCCCCCCTGGGGGGCCCCCCAAAGTAATTTTAAAAAAAGGGGGGGAAGGCCACCCCTTTTTAAAGGGGTTTTTTTAAAAAATTTTGGGGTTTTTTTCCCCCCCCTTTTTAAAAAATTTGCCCCTTTTTTTTTTTTGAAACCCCCGGTTTTCCCCCCTGGGTTTATTTTTTTGGGGGGGGGGAAGGAAGGGCCCTTTTTTGGCCCTTTTTTGGGGGGCTGGGGTTCCTTTTGAAAATTTTTTTAAAAAAAGGGGGGGGTTTGGGAAAACCCCTTTTTTTTGGGGGGGGGGGGGCCCCCCCCCAAAAAACCCCCCCTTTTTTAAAAAAAATTTTTTTCCCCCCCCTTTTTTTTTTTCAAATTTGGGGGGCCCCCCCCCCAAAAAAGGGGGGGGGGGGGGGTTTTTAAAAAATTAAAAAGCCCAAATTTTTTCCCGGTTTTTTTTTCCCCCCAAAGGGGGGGTTTTTAAAAAAAAAAATTTTTTTGGGGGGGAAAAAAAAAAAAAAAAATTTTCCCCAAAAAAAACCCCCCTTTTTGGGGGGAAAGGGGGGAAGGCCCCCCCCAAAAAATTTTTTAAAACCCCTTTTTAAATTTTTTCCCCCCCACCAAAAAATTTCCCCGGGGGGGAAAAAAAAATGGCCCCAAGGGGGGAAAAACCCCCGGGGGGCCCCCGGGGGGGGTTTTTTTTTAAAAAAGGGGGCCTTTCCGGACCCCCCCTTTTTTTTTCCCCGGGCCAAAAAAATTGGAAAAAACAGTTTCCCCCCAAAGGGGCCGGGGAAAACCCGGGGAAAGGGGGTTTTTGGGGGGTTTTTTGGGGGGGGGGGGAAAAAAAAATTTTTTTTTGGGGGGGGGGGAAAAAATTTTTTTTTTTTTTTCCCCCAAAAAAAAACCCCCCAAAAAAAGGGGGGCCCCCCGCCGGGGGCCGGGGTTTTTGGGGGGGGGGGAAGGGGGGGGCCCCCTTTTTTTTTTGGGGGGGGGGGAAAATTTTAAAAAAAAAAACCCCCTTTTTTTTTAAAAAATTCCAAAATGCCAAAACTGGGCCCTTTAAAAAAAGGGGGGGGGGTTTTTAAAAAAAAAAATTTTTTGGAAAACCCCCGGGGGGGCCCTTGGGGGGGCCCCCCTTTTTGGGGGGGAAAAAACCCTTTTTTCCCCCCCCCCCCAAAAATTTTGGGGTGGCTTTAAAAAGGGGGCCCAAAGGCCCCCTGGGCCCCCCTTTTTTTCCCCTTTGGGGCCCCAAAAGGGGGAAAAAGTTTTAAAAAAAAACCCCCCCCGGGTTTAAAAATTTTTAAAATTTTTTGGGGAAAAAAGGGGGGGGGGCCCCGGGGGAAAAAATTTTTTTTTCCCCCCCCAAAAAAACCCCTTTTGGGGGAAAGATTTTTTTCCGGGGCCCCCGGGGAAAGGGGGGAAAAACCCCCGGGGGGGGGAAAAGAATTTGGGGGCCCCCCCTTTCCCCCCCAAGGGGGGGAAAATTTCGGGGGAAAAACTTGGGGCCCCCCCCCAAAAAACCCCTTTAAAAAAGGGGGGGGGTTTTAAACTTCTCTTCACCCCCTACACACAGCTACCTGCACCAGAGGAGATGCATATTCACTGGTAGACTTCCGAATGATTTCTTTCTCTTCCATCTCACACAGCACCTGGCGTAACTTCTGATACTGACCAGGGGGCACTCGCCTGAATGGGAGCCGGAACGGTCTGTTGTCGGAGAGGTGAATGCGGTGTACGAAGCCCTTCGCTTCTCCACAGTCGAGGTGATGTCGTGAGAAGATGTCCTCGTATCGCATAACCAGGTCAGCCATCTTTTGTTTGTACCTCTCGGACACATCACAGGACTGAATGTCGAGACTATTCAACCCAACTGACTTGAGCTTGTCGTCAGTGGAACGTACATCAGCAGTGGGAGGCATCTCCGCCTGGGAGCAGCTGACCAGGGGAAGCACAGACCCGGTAGCATCCATGTCCTCAAGTGCTATACAGGAGAAGACATCAGCTAGCTTTGCGTTGCGCCTCACCAACACAGGCCTGTCAGATGTATTGATGAGCTTCAGTGGGACCCACCTGTCCCCCCACAATGGAGTAACGATCCTCGCCACCAAAACTCCCCTTGGAGCTGAACGGGCTGATGTAAGCTCTGTCATCACGGTGCTGCCCGGGGATATCACAGTATTCTTAGGCAGTTTCCCCCATATGAGATATTCATGGCCAGGTTCAAGGCAGACAGCTGAATTACATCTCACAGTGCCAACCTTTTCGGGAATATCCTGCCCTTTCCAGGGACTCAGACCAGAGAGCATAGATAAGAACTGTTCGGTTTCTGGGTCCTCAGCAGAGGAGCGGCCGGATACAGTCTTCCAGTAGGAATCGCACAGCTTAGACTGACGCAGGATGTGCTTGATGACGTTCGTGCCCAGTATCAAATCATCATGCTGTCCGTGAACGACGAGCGTGGGAACCAACATCTTACAGCCATACACTTCCATCTCCAAATTAAAAGCAGACTTAGGCTTAACACGACGTCCACCACATCCAACAAGGACCACATTCACTTTGATATGGTTATGCTCAGTCAACGCTCCAGCCTTCCACAGCTTCATTTCCGCCACCTCACTGATGCTACAAGCCATAGACCCACTGTCTAGCATGCCACCCAGTGTCACTGCACCACCTATACTAACAGGCGTGTAGAAAAGACTGTCACTGTTGCCAATTCTGTGTATGTTCTGATATACAACTTCAGCATCACCACATGACTCTTTTGCATATGCATAGACTGTCTCAGCATCAGATAATACATCAAATTGGGAGTTTATGTCAGGACCCGTACTGCCTCCCTCCAAATACAGGTCAGCTAGTTTCCCCCAGACTGGGGTTGGGAGGACTTGGTGGCTTGGCAGTCAACTTTGGTATGGCCAGGGGCCAAGCATGTAAAACACAGTCCCTCAGTCATGCAGTGCGAAATGGTGCCATGACCAGAGTCATTACAGACCCGACAAGCTCTCTCTTTGGGACGTCTCTCCCCAGGGGCACGTTGATACCTCCCGCCTCGCACTGGGCTAGCAGTATTGCGCTGCTGCATTTTCTCCATCATCCCCTGAAACATATCCACCATACGACTGAGAAGCCTCTCCTCTGACTGCTGGAGATTCTGAGCTAGAACCGGCGTGGAGGTGGGACATGCAGCATGACAGATCTCACCCTGAACTGGGAGAGGGACAGGAGAGGAGCAAGGAGGATGGCACACTTGGGGCTGGATCTGATGAGAGGGGAGGAAAGGATTTGGGGTGTGGCACTGCTCTAACACCGGTAAGCTGACTGGTGATGAGCTGGGTTGTTCGGAGAGGATAGCAGCTGCGTGGCTCTTTAACTGTACAGCACCAGAGACTCTGCCGCTAGCTCTCAACTCCCTCTGATAATCATCAATCCTCACCTGAACATCTCGTGAGGTCCATTCATGAATTGGCTTACATTTCAGGGTGTAGGATAACTCTGGATCAGGGCAGTGTTTCACAAACATGAGCGCCACTTCATCACTCATGTTCCCTGACTGTTTGCCCTGTCTGGACAGGCCCTCAACAGCAAGGTCTGCTGCTTTGTTCAATCTAATCCAGTAGTCAACTGGGTTTTCTCTGAGTTTGGGCAGGGTGGCATAGAAGTCCGCTAGTGGGAGACATGAGGACGCATCACTGAAGTAATGAAGGAGAATCTTGTAAATCAGCTCAGGGTTCTGACTGGCATCAAGCGCTGGATCACTACGTAGGCCGATTCTCACAACGTCTCTAGCTTTGCCCCTCAAATGACTCTTAATCTCTTCTGCTTGTTCATGCACTGGTATCGCCTGTTTTCTGAGATGAGTCTTAGTCATGTCAATCCACTCCTGAACTGAGTACTTATCAGAACTGTCACCTCTGAATGTCTGGGGTTCTCTGTCTGACCTGACGTGGACCGTCACATGTGGAACCTCCTGTCTGGTATCACTGTGCGTGCTCTGACTACCTGAGGTATTCTGAGGATCACTACTCATGTTCACTACACCAGCTGACATCAGCTTCGTAACTATGGACTCGCCAATCTGGGCTCCTAATTGCCCCATCATATTTGTAAGGTGGTGAATGACATCAGCATCACTACTAGGTGTGGAAGTGTGAGGAGCCTCCCCCATCAACTGCCCAACAGGAGTACAACCTGGGCTCTGACCTGACCCCGTACCCCTACCGCTGTCAGCTATGGACTGGGAATGCCCCACCCTCCTACTGTCAAGTCCTCTTGCGACATCATCACTGTCAGTATTACTACTGAACCAAACACCCCTTCCTTTTGGCAGAACTGGGCTGGCAAAAGTATTAAACAGTCTGTCACCATCTGCTCTCTCAGCCATTTCGTGTACTTGCGTTGTGTGAAACTAATAGAACAATAGAACGTCAATCAACTGTAGTGTGGAGTGACACAATTAAGAAAAAAAAAAAAAAAAAAAATAAAGATGATTTTCAGCCGTGTCACTAACACTCAAGTACTATGCTCTGACTAATAGACTAGCTACGGATCTGACCACAAATGGACCTTCCACTCTTGAAGTGGACAGCCACACAGCATCCACGGCGACCGGCGTTGAGCTGGTCTTGAAGATCCGGGTCACGGCACCAGTGTAACCGTTGTCAATTAGTCAGACTCTGGAACTGCCGTTTGATCATTTATTCTGATGAAGACAGAAAACACACTTGTCTCCATGAACTGGTAACCCTCAGCAGAGACTGAAATCTACTGCCCTTGCAAAGTCTTACCATTTACATAGAATACACCTCACAGTGTATGAAAACAAAAGGAAAACATGACTTAAAACAATTGTATCTTAGCACCACCTGCTGGACAAAGCATGAAATGTTACACTGCCCAGACAGTTGCTAGCTAAACAGAATAGATTCACAAGATAGGCTACATGGAGCTACATACCTGATGAAGACAGAAAACACACTTGTCTCCATGAACTGGTAACCTAAATGTGTAACATAAATATATAATAGATTAATTTTCCCCAATTTCAAACAACAGACATAGGTCACGTGACAACAATGGAATGTGCAGCATGGAAGCTAGCCATTGTAACGTGGTGAAATTTAAAACTAAAAACATCTAGTATAACCGGTCAAAACTAACACAAATATTTTCTAGGTACGTAATGAAACATGTTAGACAGTATTCTCTACAAATTACAACTTAAATCAGACGTATATGGATAGGATTAATAAAAATAATGACAGCTGTTTTTCCGTGACAACCTACCCTCAGCAGAGACTGAAATCTACTGCCGGGGTACGGCAACACCACAGGGACAAAATCAATCAAAGTGCAGTGAACCAAAACTTAACATAGGGCTCCATAACAAAAATACATAACTAGGGATTGCTCAAATCAAATAAAATTCACATAAAAATAAACTACATTTTAAACTCTGTTACACTCGCTCCAGGCACCACATTTCCGTCAGCGATGGCATCTTTATCAGCTAAATGCACTTTTGATGCCTTGCCACATATGTTGCTGTAAATTACTTTTAAGAGCCATATTAGAGGATAAGGAGAACGGGCCTGAGAGGGGGGCCAGAGTGCCGTGATTTCGCCCCGGGTCGTTATTTAAATGGAGAAGATTTCTGGCACCAGTTTGTCCAGGCTGTGTGTGTTGCTCACTGTCACCTCCACCTTTCTTCCTTTCTTTTCTCCCTCTGTACTTCATGTTATTTCCTTCCCTCCCTGTCTCCTTTTTTTCTGTCCTCTCTCACGCTCTCCAGTCCCTCCCTCCTTTCCTCCATCCGTCCATGCATGTATCCCTCCTCCCCTTGCCCTACATTCTTGGTGTCGTTCTTTACTCGCTTATCTCGGTTTGGGGTGTAATGGCTCGCTTTTTTTTTTTTTTTTCATCATTTTCCCAGTAATAATTTTAGGGGAGGGAAGGGAATATTAGGGATGAGAGTGTGAGAGATAGTCCTCTGTAGATGATTCCTAATCTAACAGACTGCACATAATGGAAGAGAAACAGCTGGTTTAATTATCCACGAGTGGAAGAACTCACACACACTACACACACACACACGCACACACACACACACACACACACTGGTGCATGCACAATTGCTGCACTCACATGCAAATGTGCATACAAATAGACCAGAGACATGCTGATGCACACCCTTGCACATGCACATGCACTTGCACATGCACATGCACAAACGCATGCATGTTCACTCCCATACACATTAGGTGACGTATCTAGCGAGGCTTAGTGCTACTAAGTGAATTACAAGGAGCTGGGTTATACGCTGCACATCAACACCTTCACCTGCGTTCAGCTTTGTTCCTACCAGCTCCTTTTGTGCTTAATCTCTAAACCTTAAACCTTGTGCTATTGATTGATAATACAAAAACATTTCCCCAGAATAGCTGAAGGCCAGTATTTCTACCTGAGAAGTAAAGGTTTTCCACCTGCTTTGTTGGCTCTATTATGAATCCTTTATTGTTTTTCTTTTTAATAATATTGGCACTTCAGAGCTGCTTTTAACCAAGCGCTGTGCGGCTGCTTGTGTTAAACTAGTGAATTTGACTGTAATATTGTTTGTAAATGTATATTGTGGTTTAATTTAAATCAAACAAGACAAATACATGAACGTTATGCAATACACCACCTGTGTATTTCCAACATGCCTGGCTTTGCTTTTGGCTAACCGTTAACTCGTTCAAATCTCCAGAGCTGATAATTACACGAGGCAAGGGAGCAAAGTGCAGGAGTTGGGTTGGCTACAAACTTATTCAGACTACTAACTTCAGCTGCATCAAAATACATTTATTTGGGATTTCTGCTGAAAAATTGATGCAAGGCACTCTTTTCAGTCAAAGCAGAGAGGAAATTCATGATGTTTATGGGAAAGTATAAAATTCCAATAGTATAAAATTCTAGTTAGGCCAAGTGAGTAAAGGGAGTTACTACATATTGTATGTTATTCATGCTTCATCTTGAGGTTTTAGGGTGACATATAGGATAATATAATATCTTGTAATAATATATCATCTTGTCAAAACTGTATCATTTTACTTTGCTGGGACGTCTTATACCTGGGCCTTTCAATACGTCTTAATGGTATTTTAGGTGTAGCGTGTATTTGAAATGCTGCAGTACATTGTGACATACCACAGTGAATACCTGTGTTACATATGGATGGCATTTGATTCCAGGTTTTGAAGAAAATTGAAACCACAAACCATCCTTCCATCACTATATATTAAAGTACAGTGATGGGAGGATGAAAGTTTACCTCCTATGGCGGTAAACCGAACAAAACAAAAGTAATGAAAAGTGAACCCGGAGTGATGAAAACTGAGTCAATAACAACCCTCCTTTTCAACTAAGAAGTCTCTATTATTCTTTGTGTCATCGACTGTCTCAGCAGGCATTAGAATAGGGATGAGTTAGGATCAAGTGACAAGACTGTATGAGCTATGCTGTAAGTTCAGATCAGTACTACTCTTCCTAAATACTTTATGCAATACGGGCCTTGAGGTCTGGATGGGATGTCAGGGAGGAGAAACAACTGTAGTCTAGCCTTTCCTTTCCTCTGACCATCCCCAGCAGGACACCCTTGAATATGTTATCTTTCTCTCTGTCTCCCCCTGTTGCTCTCTGTCTCTGCTTTTATATCCCATGGCTAATCTTCAAAACATGCTTAACTATCCAGGGAAAAAGTGCTCCTCGGCTTCAAAGGGGCAAAACCTTCTCATGCAGTCTGCTTTTCAGTCTTTTGTCTTTTTTAGAACTGTTCAGTAACTTTCTTTCTGTCTTTCTTTCTTTCTTTCTTTCTTTCTGTCTATATAGTGCTTTTATTTATTGATTTCTTAGACAGGTTTATTCAAAACATATAACCTTGCAAATCAACTGGCACAGTACTGGTCTTTTTTCTTTCTATCTTTGTGCAATGACCGCACAATGCAGCACACTCTAAACTGAGCGGAGACATTGGGAATTTCTGAGGTAAATCTTTAGTTCTGAAGCAACTTTGTCACTACAAAATGCCAACATGGATCTTACAAGGCCAGAGCTTTATTAATGCTCCTTCTCTATCAGAGGAGCACAATGCCATTGCAATAACACAGTAATCTGTTATCGATTTTCATATCTTGAATTGGATTTGTACAAAAGATGAGTTCTCTTCCAAAAAAACATATATCCATGCTGAAAAACTAAAAGACAAAAACAGAAACAAAAGTTCAGCGTTCAATATCTCTAAAAGAGAGGAGCCAGTCTGTAAAAGTCTTATCATTTTGTGAACCCAAGATTAAAGTTACCTACTATCTTTTAAAATGTAATAATTTGTATTCTTTTTCTTCTAGCAGTCCTTTGGTAAGAGCAGCTGTCCCTTTTTCCAATTGATAAATCAAGTATCTTATCTTACACTTCAGCAATGTGGTGTGTGGGCAGTGAGGGCAACATCTTGAGGTAATGGACATGGGAAACATCTATTGTGTTGGGATTTGGATTGACAAATAGAACTGTTCCCATATGCTTTAAGGAAGAAAAGGTTCTACATTGCCTTTAAATCTGTCAAATCTGAAACTCAAGTTTTTGACAAAAGTTTGCAAACATTTCATTTTCTTTTCCTCAAATGGCTAGATCATAATGTTTCTATGGAAACCCTTGAAGCCTTGAGTTTTACAGGCCGTGCCAGATTGATGATGTTCAAACAGCAGCTGAAAGAGCTGTGAGGGATTTTATAAAGAGCTCAGGAGGTGACAGCTGAGTAGGGCTGACATGAACCCTGACCTTACACCTCTTTAAAATGTCAGCATGCATGCGCACACACGCACACACGCGCGCACACACACACACACTTACAGTACATATACATGCTTATAAGAATACGTAAGAATTAAGACACACACACACACACACACAAGGAGATGCTTGTGTCTCTCCGTCTGTCTCTCTTACACACACACAGACACACACATTGTTTGAAGTCCATGGCAGTAGCCACTAATGTGTTGCAGGGGCCCAGTAAGTAGCTGCTAACTGGCTGTTCTCTTTCATCTTCTGGGGAATAGATGGGGTGATAGGAGGAAGAGGATGGTAAGCATCGGCTACTAGGCTGCCATCGCAAAAGTAACTCTTATCTCCAAAAAGCCAGCTTTTCAGGGACACCCTTGTTTTCAGATGAACAACTGTGCAGCTTTTCAAATTTTACACTGGGTTTGAATGGCTTTCATGGACCTCTAGGGTTATTAAATATATTCCTATTCAACTTTTAATTCAAGGGAAGTGAAAAGAAAGATACTGAAAGAATTGATGAATTTTGCTTGCATGCCGTGTAGAGATACATGAGGCAAGGAGAGAGAGAGAGAGAGGGAGGCTTATAGGCATGATGATCTAGATCTGGTAGATCAGTGACAGAACAGATGACCGTCCAGTTGAACAGTGTTTGTCTCTGGACCCATAAGAGGGTTGTGGTAAGATTTAAAACAGGCCTTCAAGTTATTCTGGAGGACGTCGCTTAAACACCTGCATGTTGTCAACCTGAACAATGTAGTATCCTTCCTGTCCTCTCTGCTGTTCATTTAAGGTGGCTCCTATTCAAATTAGAGAGCTGGTCATCCTTCCTGTACGTGGCAGATAGACGACTTTCATCACTATTCAGCACCGACTAGACAACACAAGCAGGCTGTCAGCGGTTGTGGTAATGTATTCTGCAGGGACATTAGGAAGCGTCCTTCATTGATCATAAAAGAACATTATCTGACGTTCTTCACTAATCACTCTTGTAATATTCTCCTCACATGTGGATGGAAGTAAGCATACACTTGTACACACATGCATGCATACACTCACACTCTCTCTCCCCTGCCTCCCCTCTCTCTCTCTCTCTCTCTCTCTCTTATCAGTTCAATTTGCTTTTTTCATTTATATTCCAAAAACATCATTTTCTCGTCTTCCGCTGCAGTTGAAAAGAGGATGCTGCAGCAGAAAACTCCTAATTATTTAATTGCATCAATATTGGTCACTGCTGGAATCGCAGTGGTAATTAAACGTGATTTGAGGTTCCGGGATTGTGCATGAATTAGTAATGAGCTAATCAAAAACCACTTGGGCTGATTGCCAGGACATTAACACCTAGAACGAGGTAGGAATTAACTGTTGGCAGCTTCTGACTCATGTAGCACCCCTAGTGTTTCACTGCTGTCACCTGAAATCCTTACGACTCCAATTTTGGTGCACAAGGCTCTTATTTTGGTGAGTAGTTCTGTGACCCTATATAGGCCTTTGAAAACCTTTTCAAAATGCACACACAAAGACATTCACTTGTAGACAAATTGGCAAGTGTGTTCACACAGGAACACACGCACACACACACGCACGCACGCACACATGCACGTACGCACGCACACACACACACACACACACACACACACACACACACACACACACACACACACACACAGGAAATTGAAGTGTCATTTTTAAAGGTACAAAAGCATTTCTCCAGGGAAATTTGTCAGGAGAGATCCAAAGAAAGTGATGGTCTGACATTTCTCTCAAAATGTAGTTTTATCTCTAATTCCCATTGTGGGAAATAACATTGGCAAAAAAGAAAAAAGGAATTAAGGACAAACAATCAACCCACATCTATCATTTAAGTGTCTTGAAAGATTGTTTGCGCAAGTTGTTTTCTGCCATGGATGGTAGTGTGTGTGTGTGTGTCTATGTGGTTCTGATCATGTGTATACGCAACTACATGCATGCTAGTGGGCTATCTCAGTATACTTCAATGTCAAGTCAAGAGTTTGATACTGCAATGTCATCACTAATAAAGTAAGAGAAGAGTGTAGTGAGAACTGAAGGGCTGGATCATCTACAACATGTTACAGGCCTTGTACTGTGAATACACACATCGATCGGGAATTCGCTCACCAACTACTTGTAGATAGCAGTTTCCTGAGCACATTTGTCCTCGACAGCGAGAATCTGAATGGGATCTTGTAGGGATGGTATGCCGATGGCAGCCACAGAGCCCTGGCTACTGCTCTAGACTCACATTTTCATTTAACTTGTGAACTGATTGGACAGTTGAGGTCCGAACGGCTGAGGTTGCTAGAAGTAGTGTTCTGGGAATGCAGACAAGATTAGCTGAGGTTTAAAGGAAAAATCCAGGCTGCCATGGCATAGATACTGGGGCTATTCCACTCGATGTTTGTCTGTAAATGCATGAAAAAAAGGGCAGGGCTCGACAATAATCACCTAATGATACAGGGCACACATTACATAGGACACTCTAAAATACACTGTACAGGACAGGACAA
Organism: Hoplostethus mediterraneus; assembly: GCA_034670385.1. Lineage (NCBI taxonomy): Eukaryota > Metazoa > Chordata > Actinopteri > Trachichthyiformes > Trachichthyidae > Hoplostethus > Hoplostethus mediterraneus. Next base: position 10,919,753 of record JAXDDW010000002.1, read on the forward strand.
AAAATGACCGAACTCCTACTGAGGTTTGCTGGTTTGACCAACGCTGCCCCCTGAGCAAGGGCATCAAACCCCCAAGTTGTAGCCATCTTCTCCAAGGGCAGATATTGAGGCGTTAGCTAAAATAATGTGATTACAATCCAAAAGGCAGTTTCTTGCAATATGCTCAAAAAAAAAACATTGATTTTTTTGAAAATGAATTGACACCCACATAAGTATCAACAAACTGTGCAGCTTTTGAGTGACAGGTTAACATTATTAACAATCACATTTCATTCATGTTCACACTCATATTGTCTTAGAACAAGAACAAGCCACTCCCCAAGTCAAGTCAGTGCAAAGACTTTAGTATGTGAGTCTCACTTAAGTAAACCTGGAGCTCAGATTTTTTGGACACTGTGACAGCACTTGTAAATGTCCATGTATATAAATGTATTTTCTAGCCCAATTTCAGTCCTCAAAGTCACTTTCCCATTTAATTCTCAATGGAATAGCCCCAGAAATGAGGATGACATCACAGATTACAGTTATAGATCCCAGAGCTTTAGGTGAGTTGTTGATATTCACAAAACATTGAGCTGTCCAAAAACATAGGAATGATATTCTGCTTTGAGGTGGATTTTGCCTTTTAATAGTGTAAACAAACAATTTTGATAAATTATGAACATCTTCTCTCTGAATGAGGTTGCACTGAAGTCGATATTACTTTGAATGGGCTCTCTTTTATTTTCATGAGAATGCATAAAAATCCACCTTTATCTACATGTAGACGACAGATGAAACACACAAGCCTGCCGAGACGCGAACACACGTCAGCCAGTACATGTGAAGCATGCCAATCCGTCTCACGAGTATCCTGCCATTCAAAGTATGCACTTAGTCTTTGAGCGTAAGTAAAGACACTTGACATTACGACAGAGAGTCACTTGATCTATTCAGTCTGAGTTCCAGCAACACTGACTCGATGTGCTTGACTGATGAGCGGTGGCTTCCTTTTATAAAGCTTCCTTTATTGCTCGCCTGCCACCTGCCTGCCTGCCTGTCTGAGTCCATCTCTGTCTGTCTTGTTGTCTGTCTCTTTCTATTTGTCATCTTATCAGCGTCCATCGCTGTCTGTCTCTGCCTCTTCTTGCTTTACTTATTTGCTTTTATTGGGGTTATTCATAAGGCATTCTCTCTTTTTTTTTTTTATATTTCCCCGAATTTTCCTTCAAACTGTTTTTACCCCCATGGCCGACTCTCCTTGAGCTGGGGGCATTTCATTGAGCTAGATGTTTAATTATTAATGTAGAATTATGATGCATTGAACTATTTCATAGCATGATGAAGATGAAAACAATCTGCCTTCCAATCAAGAAATGAGCGTTGCATTGATTTCCTATGCTTTGCGCTGTAATGTTTATATCTTTAGACCATTACACAGATTGTTGTTATGTAAACAAATAAAACTACACACAAAATAGTTTTTATGATAAATCTAGTAATACACTCTTTACTGCTTAAGAGGTCACATGCTGACTGGGATTTTCAATTTCATTTATCGTCACCACCAATTTTTTTTTCTGTTAAATCCTCTGCTGTGCGTGTGTGTGTGTGTGTGTGTGTGTGTGTGTGTGTCCCTTGCTCTCGGGAAACAATTCAATTCGATGATACTTTCTCTCCTTGTCTGTCCGTCCGTCCATCCGTCTGTCTTGATAGGCTTCTTGAATCACTTCTGCTCCCACGGTGATGGTGCACCCAATGTACGGGACACAGCGAGGGTCACAGACAGCCATCTAGGGAATGAGATTGTCGGTGCCCATCACCGAACAACCTGCCAAATGACTAAAATCAAAACTGATGTGAAAGGATTGTTATCCTGGACACTGTATTTTTCAATAGACGGCTAGGGACAAACGTATGCGCACACACACACACACACACACACACACACACACACACACGCACACACACACACACACACACATAAGCACACACAGTTGCCTATACACAGAAACACAGACACGATTTCTTGCTCTCGTCTACTCGCTCTCTCTGTCTCAAAACAACACACACATGAATAACCCCTCCTGCAAAGGCTCTTCCATATCTAGGTATATCACCTGTGCCCCCCCTCTCCCTCTCTGTTCCCCTCTAATCCAGTTGAATGTAGCTGGATATTAGATTAGAAAGTTATAGATGTGATTATTTGTCCCTGGGCACAGCCATCTATCCGCTGATTAAAACGTGAACCAGGGCCATTATGTAACTGCTTAAAGAGATTAAACCTAGTCACCCCCATGGGGCCCTGCTCTCCGCTGTAATGCACCATAGAGATGGCGCAGATGATGGCATGTTATACCTGGACAGGTGGGGGGGGAGGGAGGGAGGGAGAGAGAGAGAGAGAGAGAGAGAGAGAGAGAGAGAGAGAGAGAGAGAGAGAGAGAGAGAGAGAGAGAGAGAGAGAGAGAGAGAGAGAGAGAGAGAGAGAGAGAGAGAGAGAGAGAGAGAGAGAGAGAGAGAGAGAGAGAGAGAGAGAGAGAGAGAGAGAGAGAGAGAGAGAGAACAGGGCTTGAGCAAGGCATTAACCCCCAGTGGGTCCAGTGGAGCTGGTCAACAGTACTCCATGTTTGTGTGTGTGTGTGTGTGCGTGCAAAATACTATCCAAGCAAGTGCAAGCTATATGAAAGCAAATGTCATTAGAGGTCTGCATCAGGCCTGTGCCTACCCGAAAACAACGCCTCGTCAAATTTGGACCCGAGCCCAACAGCTTGAGAAGCCAACAACAACACAGTGGTAGCCTCTGTCCTCATCATGACACTTCTATTTGTGGTCACTCGACAGTAATCACAATAAAACATGTATGTTGCCCAATGAACAAAGCAAATAGCTTAAACTGCTGAAGCATGCTGAACCAGACCTGTTAGCTTGGCAGCCCTGCAGCACACACACAAATAAGTTAGCTTGATACTGGATGTTGGATATTCGTCGATATTTTTTTCCAACCTTTTCATAAATTCTTGGAAGCATGTTGAGGAATATATTTGTGATTACTGGAAAAACACATTCTTATTAAGAATCTTCAAAAGCAATGTTGTAACCTCCAGCCATAGGGGTCAGTCATGTAGGCCTAATGATGTAACCTATTTCAAGGCCCACTGGCCAATGGAAATGTTAGCCTCTAGGCCTTTCTGATTGGTTGGTATGGTAACTGGGTGTCTTTTATGACACATTAGGCTACTAATAGCCTTGGTTATGATGCACCCAAATGTAGCCCAGCCTGACTGGGGAAATTATGCTCCTCATGCACATTCCACATCAATTTTGAAGTAAATTAGTGCCTGAATCAACAAAACTTGGTAGCAATTTAAGGACTTTCAAAACAATTTTCCGTGAAGAAAATCACTGTAGGGGAATAACCCGATGTAATAATGTAATATAACAGAAGGCAATTACTGTATTTTCATTGGTATAGCTCTGAATTTATGGCTCGGTATGACATACATTTCTTTCCCCTGCTCCTCCGCATTATCAAAGTGGTGATTTTCTCTAATGAATAAATGCATGAACATATGTCAGACATGGCAGACACTGGTTCAGCGGTATGTGAACTTCATACACATTAAGCTCGGTCTTTCTGTCAGTTTATCTTTCTCCTCTCACCGCCTCTCATTATCTCTCTGACCAATGGGGAAATATGTTCAACTTTCTAGACTTTCTATTTCTAAAATGATGATACACATGAATAAAGCGATGTTGCATTGTCTTTGATGATCCTCGTATTCACAGAAAACAGAGAGAGAAGGAGAGTCATTAGGGAGTTTAGTTAAAAGTAGTGATGGTGGCTCTGGGGCAGGCAGGATAACACACACACACATATGCACCATTATATTTATTCTTAAAGGGGAATTGCGGTATTTTTAAACCTGAGCTCTATTTGTACAAATTTGTCATTTATACCCCAAAATAGGTACAAAAAGTTTTGGAATTGCTCCGGTAGATCGCCTCAGTTGGCAGTCGCAAAACGGGCTGCTATGGCTGCAACATAATCCGCAGGGGCAAGTGCACCGATCAAAGTAGGTCCACTAAAAGTGTTTGTTTTTGCCACTGACAGGCTCAGATTGTTATTCCTGTGTCTGACAACATTACGGAAAGGATCGCTACAGAGATAGACCTTTTTTTTAACCAGAAACAGAAGTCTTGCTCAAGGAGAAGTCTCGCTCTGAAATCTGAAAGAATTTTGCGGTATAAATGACAAATTTGCACAAATAGAGCCCAGGGTTTAAAAACACCGGAATTCCCCTTTAAGAAAAAATATGTGTGTGTGTGTGTGTGTGTGTGTGTGTGTGAATTCCCCTTTAAATATCTTACATAGACAATATTTGTAATGCTTACTTATTCAGTGCATTCATCCAGAACATCTGTGGTATTTATTCATTGCTTGAAAATGTCGAGTAAAGCCAGAAAATATGAAACGCTACAGGTCAAGGAGCAAATCACATGAACTTAAAGAGAGAAAGGGGTGCAGGTAGTGGGGATGATGTTGTGGTGGTGTGTGTGGGGAGTGTTTAGATCTAGCAAACTCTACATGTGCAGTAGAGTTTCACTCCACAACCTCAGCAGTAGATCAGTTGAGAGTCCAGTCACGGGACTGTTGAACTCATGGCATTCAAATCCCTGATTTTAAACTGAGCATTTGCCTCAGCTTACATGTTGTATGCACTGGAGGGCCTACACAAATCACACTGCAATTGAAAGAAACCCCATTGTCATTAAATGAACAGACTTCCACAGCATTATGTTTAACTCTGCATTTGGCACATCACTGACCAAAGTCATTTGCAGTGTATATAAAGTATATATACTTGTATTGTACTACCACATGGAGCTGTGAGAAACCTGTCTCCATTGGCTGTTGCTGGTATAAGTGCTGATCCATATCCAAGCGTGCCATATGTTTCCAGTGTAACTTATTGCTTTCCCATTCCCAATAAAGTGGCTGAATAAAAAGGCTTTTACAGGTCCCTGTGGGTAGCAACTACTTCTAGTGGCAGTCACTGAGCTGTGGGGCTGCTGTGGTGACAAATGGCACCAAGCACATATTTTACTATTGCCATTTACAATGCATGATCCAGGCTGTGCTGCGCAAATGACTGTGCAGCAACACTGCCAAGTTATGTTAGCTCGGTGTGTGTGTGTGTGTGTGTGTGTGTGTGTGTGTGTGTGATGCAAACACACACACACGTCAGTATGTATGCATGGGTCACACAAGCATTCATGCACAAGCTGTATGGCATAATGTTTGTTTCTATAATGTCATTAGTCACTTGAATGTTTACCCGCTTCTTCACTAGTCAGAAATGTCAAGTGCATGGAGCAAAGAAGTGGAGGAAACTAGATGTAGATAGCATATTGTATCTTACTGCACTTCTGTGACGATGGCCTCCGTACAGTAACACAAAATGAGCTGTAGTGGTAGTTGAGTAAGTGGACACGAAACTGTGCTGGGATACATAACCACGTGAGGTCATGACAGTAGAGCCCTCTGACTTCACTTTTTGCCTAGTCACTGTAAGGGGGTGGGGGAGGGCTGGGGGTGAAGGACATCTCCTTGTTTGCATCAACTATCACACATTAATTATATTTGCTGGGAAAAACAATCCTCCTGTGAACCCTTGTTAAATCTGAACAAACTTCTCAGTGTTTAGGTCTATGCAATGTTATCATTATAATGCAACAACTACCAAAAGTAACAAAAAACAATTATGTTTTCTGAACAGCATTCATTTGTGTGATGCCACTTAGTGTGATGTGTACTAGCCTATGACTTCATTATGCCTGTCTGGAAATGTGGATAAACACTGTTCTGAGTTCAGGTGAGTTTGACCTCCACTACTTCCCTAGTCAGTCATTCCTCTCCCAGGTCCCCTGGACTTGACCGTCAGGGGGCAGGCATCAGTCGGTGCAGAGAAACGTGGTTCCCCTGTTTGTTTTTCACCGACAGGGATTAGGCGCGCACACACATACACGCGCAGCCCGAGCCAAAGAACACCAACTATCGCAGCATCATTGGAGATAGACAAACAGACAGACAGACAGACAGACAGACAGAACCATAATAATCTCATCATACATTTTAGTAGCAAACCATACAAACATCAAAGCAAAACTAAAACATACAGCTACTATAATGAAGATCTAAACAACAGAAAGTCATATAGTAATGCCATATTAGATTAAAACATCCATAAATTACGTTAAAATCAGTGTAAACTCAGTATTGAGTATTGACACACTTTGCTAATTCCTGAAGGAATATTCTAGGAAAATAGGCCTAGTGATTTTTCATTAGAACCAGTGGGAGAGACACGGAGAGAGTGAGAATCAGATCAGCCTTCTATCATGATATCCCAACATTTATTAACACCGGAAGACTGAGAAGATGGTTGTTCCAATCAGCAATATTTGCTTCTCTGTGATGATTTTTTTAATTTACATTTTCTGGAGAGAGAGAGAGAGAGAGTCCTCCACTGGTACGGTAGCCAGAGGGCGGTGGCATTTCTCTCTCTCTCTCTCTCTGCGTAAACGGAGAGAGTGGAGAAGGAGAGAGCGCACGGAGAGAAGAGATAGCTTAGTGGCGAGGCAGCAGTGCCGCTGACGAGTGAGGGACCCCGTGGACGAGATTATTTCCACCACCACTTCCCTCTCTCCCTCTCTTCCTCTCTCTCTCTCTCTCTCTCTCGCTCTCTCTCTCTCTCTGTTTCCTCGCAGCTCAACCGGGCGCCTTTTCAAACGGACTAAACCATCGGCACTCTCTCTAGGCTACAACCTGTCCCCCCTATCGCTTGGACTTCTGTGATCAATCCACACAGACGTTGTGTTGGAGGAGGCGAGGAGGAGGAGGAGGAAGGGGGTTTCTTGTTACCCCAAGCGAGGACACGAGGAGTTTCGCGTGTGTGCGTGTGTATGTTTTACGCATTGCTTGTAATGGGGGAAAGTGGACAGAGAAGTGGAATAAGACGCGGGGGTTACAGCTTGGTGAGGATGTGCGCCACGCCGGGGATCCTGCTTCTCCTGGTGCTTATAAACCCGGGAGTCGGCCAAGGTAAGGTCATTATTATTATTGTTTTTTTGTTTTTTTTACCTTCATAAGCCTTAATGTTGCTTTAAAACAGTGAACCTCCACCGGCATCCCGGAGATGTGGCTGTATTGCAGTCGTGGTCTACCTTATAGAAGTGGAGGAGGTGGGAGAGCTGCTGAGGAGATATAAATACTTTTTTTTTTTTGCCATGCTGTATATTTCCATTGCAATTAGGATGATGGGTGGATGTTATGGCAAGTCCAAAAAGTGTAAACTGGGTAAATCATGTATTTCCACGACTACACTTGAAGTCGTGTAAAAACTGCGCAGAAGTCCACGATTTCCCCTGCGAAAAGGAAATATAGTAATATATAGTAAATAAAGGTATAAAGTAAGCCTATAATAAATTTGAGAAGGATGCTATCTAAATATTAGAGCAAATATCACTTTAAGTCCCACCTGAAAAGAGATTCAAAAAATACCATAAAGTATGATAAGGTCTCTAAACTCACTATTGAGCACCGTAGACACGCTATACATCCCTATAGGAATATTATAGTGATACCATTGGAGATAAAATCAAACACCATAAAGCAGGAAAAGGTCACTTTAAACTCATCATTGAGCCCCGCTGACACCCTGTAAGTCCCTTCTGGAATTGAATACTGGGGATGTTTCAGACGGAATGGATTTACTGCAAGGTGTAAAATGTGTACATCTGTATACATATTCATAAGTAAAGTTGGAGCAGAGTAAAAACCGTGACGTGCAGAACTCAAGTGTCCGCGATTAGGCGACTAATGTCTCGCTGCGAGCCGCTTCTCGAGCACGGAGACAACGATGCTCCACTGACTGGTTAATGCACTCACTGTCGGTCCGGCTGGAAAACTGAAGTCGGTACCTCACACCCGCCAGCATAGCTACTGAACACTTTGCGCAACAAGACTACGACCCCATTATAAGAATATTATAGGAATTAGGTGAATATTATTGTGGTGCCATATAATACCATCAAGTGCGATTAGACTCACTGTTGAGTCGGATACCACAGAAACAATACAAGTCCCTATAGGAGTATTATAGGAATATAATAGCCTATAGCCTATCTAACGTCACTAAACTCGCTAGGACAGACAAACTATCGGTCCCTGTAGAACTATTATAGCAGTATCCAAGTGGTTTTTCGTTAGGAAGAAGAAGAAGAGTGGCGCGTGGCCGTGCGACGAGCAGCAGGTCATGTACTGAGAAATCCCCAAAAGCCCGAAGAAGTTATTTGCTATTATTGAGATATTATTAGTTCCCAGAGCTGCATAGGAAGTTTTGAAATGCAATAAACGCCTTGGGAAATGCTGAAAGGAAAACCGAGGCAAAGTACTACAACGTCTCTCTCTCTCTCTCTCTCTCTCTCTCTCTCTCTCTCTCGTTATTTTACTAAGCTACCCGGACGAACAAACATTATACTATTGGTAGAATATTTCCATATAGATTTATAGTGCGTCTCTCAATAGTGAGCTTATCCTTAACGCAATTTTTAATCTGTGCTATCGCGATAATATTCCTATAGGTACTTATAGATGTACTGTAATATTTGTATAGTATCCTGCTAAAACTGATTACAGAGTTACTGTAGGTCCTTCTCGTGAGGGGCAGCAACTTCATAAGCGTTATTTGATATGTATTCACTAAATGAATTTCGGCATCACTGGTCGGTCTCCAGCCCGGGCAGTAGGTGGGAACGATCCCGGCTTGTGTTACTGGGTAGCAGTTCTACAACCGCAAGCAATTTTTATTATGACCGTTCTCTAATAGCTTACTGTTAAATCAATAGTTTGCAATTTGGGGACATGATTTGAGCAGCCTCTCAGCGACTTCTGATAAATTGCACATTGCCACCAATGTGCAATTCAACTTGGTAGAGAAATCTGATGAATGGAAACAAAACATGTTGATGCTGCTATTTGGTGGTATTGGTTTGTAATCGTAGTCTCTATGTCTAGAACAATAAGAGAGTAACTCCTCCTGAATATTAGTCTCCTCGTTCCGCCCTCCTTTTAAAGGTTTATATTTGCTAAGCTGTCTGAATGGGGCCTTTACCTCTCTTGTCCCTCGGAGTCTATTATTTCTCTGCTCCAAACAACTTGACTCGTGTCTCTGAAGTCGCTTCTTTGTGTGTGTAGAGTCACTCCATTAGTTGTTCTATTGAACGGGGAAAACACACAAACAGATTGACCTGACAGTGGGGGAGTGGAGAGCTTTGTGTACATAGCTGATCCTTTCTGTGCATTAGGGCTGGATTCAATTCAGGAGGAGGATTTCCTTCAAATTTCAAACACTGAACAACTTTTGGCACTGGGTATTATATGAAACTATTCACATTTGGGCTTTTATTGGAAATGGAAACTTAATTAAACAGGCAAGTTGACTAAATAGTTCTTAATAATTTCATTAGTGAATGGGTAAATTGTTGTTTGGGGGTGCTATCACTACTGAGAATAGCAGTGGTCTATGGTTTGATAGTTTAGGCCAGCAGCTTGAGTTTATTTTTGAAGTCATGATGATGATGATGATGATGATGAAGAGGAGGATGGTGGTGGTGGTGGTGGTTGTGGTGATGATGTTGGCATTGGTGAGGATGATAATTATAATTATATTAGTGATGCAAATTGAAAAAAATATTCTTTGTCATATTTCTGTATATCCAGTTTGAGTAGCCTACATTTTCCACCAGCGAAATGGATTCGATCCAAGTTGCTCTGCTTTACATACAAATAATTCCCAAGCTGTTGAGTTAATCGTAACCTTTTTTTTTTGCCACCACTGATTCACTCAATTTGGAATGCTTTGGAGAGCTAAAGAAAGTGTGTTACACTATGAGACACACACACACACACACACACACACACACACTCACACTGACTGCGCACATACAATGAGCGAAGTGTGTTAGTTAAGATCTTCTCATGTCAGCTTGAGTGCATGTGTCAGCCTTCCGTCTAAGCCCCACCCACCTTCAAGCCTCTCGGCCTATTAAAAATCCATTAGCTAAGCCTCCTTACACTTGATCCGGACCGACCGGGTATCACGCTCACACTTCCAAGTCTGAAAAGTCCCCTTGTTTATTATGATGACTAAGCTGCGGATTCCAGAACAGCCAGGTCCTCCGAGCCGGCTGCTATCGGGTGCCAATGTTAAACATTTCCGACGGTGTGATTCTGCTTTATATAAGCCTCTAGTCCCGAGCATTTCAGACGCCACACTCTGGCTGTCGGGTTCCGGTTACAAGACTTCCAGGTTTCCGTGGCATGCTGGGTTTCAGTTGTGCGGCACACTTTTCCTCAAATGAAACGCATCCATCTATTCTAGCACACCGCCTTACGCACATTTAAAATTATTGAATTGTAGACCCTGGATTAAAAACAACAAATAACAAACAATGATTGAAATAAGTATGTCAGTGTGTGTGTGTGTGTGTGTGTGTGTGTGTGTGTGGATGTGGGTGGTTGTTTATGTGTAGGTGTATGTGTGAACCCGGCAGTGCAGAGGTGTGAAGATGTACTGAAAGTGCTCCCTGTTGTGTGTGTGTGTGTGTGTATGTGTGTGTGTGTGTGTGTGTTTATGAACTTGGCAGTGTTGGGATGTTCTGAGAGAATTCCCGTTGTGTGTGTGTGTGTGTGTGTGTGTGTGTGTGTGGGTCTGTGCATACACTCCTATGTGTGCCAGCACGTCCATGTGTGGGAGTTTGTATGATTTTGTGTGTGTGTGTGTGTGTGTGTGTGTGAACTTGGCATTACAGCAGTGTCAGCGCCGGCAGAGCTCACATGGTGTTTGTCTTTGTGTGTGTGTGTGTGTGTGTGTGTGTGTGCACTTGGCATTGTGATATTGCCAGAGCTCCCATGCTGTCTCCCATTATGCTCTGATCCTGTCCCATGGTGCACTGCAGCCATCCAGGGTTCAGCGCTTGTAGGGGACAGCTGGGAATTATTGGATCTAAATCGGTCAATCTGATTGGCTGGGGTACGCCGGCCAATGCAGTGTGATTGGCTAAGCTGGTTTTATGTGGTAAATTTGATGCCGTTTCTGTATCAGAGTGAGGGAGATGGAGAGAAAGTGACCGGGAGACAGGGAGAGAGGGAATAGATGAATGAATAAAGGAGGGAGAGATCTCTCTGGGTGGTTTGTACCAGCTTTGATCATTCCACTAGGACTTGACAAGCTGACTGACTGACTGCCACACACACACAACTCACTCACACACACACACACACACACACACACACACACACACACACACACACAGCAAGATATTTCTGTGGTCAAACAATACTGCATTCTGTGTGGATTGTGTGTGTGTGTGTGTGTGTGTGTGTGTGTGTGTGTGTGTGTGTGTGTGCTCGGACAGGACGTTCATGTGAGTGTGTGAAAGGAAGTCTTTGACTGTGTCTGGGTTGTTTTGTATAGAAGACCCCCCTGCTGCTAGGAGCAGCCTAGTGGTGGCAGATTTCCCTCACCCTTTCTCCCTCTCCCTCCCTCCTTTTTATCCTCGCTTACTCATCCATACATTTCATAGAATCTTACTTTACGTTACATTTGACCAGCAATGAAACATTTTCCTCCCACCTCCTCTCTATCTCTGTCGCTCTTTGTCTCTCTCTCTCTCGCTCTCTTTCTGCCTGTAACCTCAGTTTGCTGGTGAATGCGTTTCATTGACCCGTTGTCTTCCTCTTTGCGTCCTTAGCCTGGCGTGTTCATCCACACACTCCGCTGACTTTATGTTTCACTGCAGACGTGCCACCGTTTTCCATGCATTTTTGTGTCCCGGTGCATTTCATAAACCATTAAGTTTGAAAAACACATAGCGATTACAGCTCAGCCTATTTCAAGCATCACAGGCCCAAACATGGGTTGTGGAGAACTTTGAGTGGAGTGTTTTTCTATACAGTTTTGAAAGCGTCCTCTGCGCACATGTGTGTGTCTATCTGTGTGTGTGTGTGTGTGTGTGTGTGGTTTTCAAAAGGCTATGTCAAGAGACCGCGCCACACCAATAACACCATTTACTATCTCTCTCCACAGGGGAAAACCCAGGGATGGAACATAAGCGTGTGTGTGTGTGTGTGTGTGTGTGTGTGTGTGTGTGTGTGTGTGTGTGTGTGTGTGTGTGTGTGTGTGTGTGTGTACATGTACTAGAGAGAGATAGGCTGAACTAGAGAGAAGAGAAACAAGAGAAAAGGAGAAAGGAGAAACGAAATGTTCTGAAGCTGATTCCCAGCGTCTCCCGCTGTTAGCCCTAATTCCTTCTAGAGTATCATATAAAGATGTGGAATTATGAATTTTTCATGGCCTGCGAAACCTAAGGCCTCATTTGGGGCTCTCATTTCCAGGCTTTTTATTTTAGATCATTGTCTGTCTGTCTGTGTGTGTGTGTGTGTGTGTGTGTGTGTGTGTGTGTGTGTGTGTGTGTGTGTGTGTGTGTGTGCAGCGGGTGTCCTGAGAGAATGCCGTTTGTTCCCAATCAATGGCCTACTATATAGTTCCCATTGGTTCCATGCACAGTCCTACACTGCAAAAAATACTACAACTATCTAACTAGTGTTTTTATCTCTTAACATTTCAAGATCTTTAAAGACAGACGATCCTACTGCACCGGAAGATAACTTGGCTGGTTTCTGGATATTTCACTCATTTAAAAAAAATAAAAAAATCATCTTGTTTCAAGGCGCTTCACTACGACTGATCTAAGCTGATCTGCTTTCTTCACCAAGCTGTTTTCCTTCATCACGATGATTTGAGAACGATTCACAATCTCATTAAAGAAGTTGAATTTTCTTGAACGCAGCCAACGTATTTTCTTTTTTTTGCCAGTACAGTCCACTTAAAAATATACCGCCTGGTGAATCTAAATCCAAGAAGAAATCTCTCGCTAAGCTTGTCATTTCCTGCAGTATGCTGCACAGACAAACTGGGCTTCTTTGATTCCCACAATAAACAGTTGGGCTCAGTGAATAGACGCCACCGAGTGCCAGGCCACTGATTTTTGTTCCGCTGTCCATCGTCTCAGTTTCTCTCTGCTGTCATTTGTCCCCCTTTTCTCTCTCTCTCTCTCTCTCTCTCCTGCTTTCTTCTCTCTCTCTCCCCCATCTGCTCCCTCAGCTCATTCTGTTTTTCTTGCTCACTTTTTTTTTGTTCGTTCTCTCTCTCTCTATATATATATATCACTGTCTCTCACTGCCCGCTCGCTATCTCTCCCTTTCTGTCTCTCGTTAGATTTATACAGTTTAATTAGAGTGTGGCCAAAACAGTGGACATATTGTTGTGCTTCTGAACGGGGCCCACAAGCAGCGGGACACTGTGTGTGTGTGTGTGTGTGTGTGTGTGTGGTCACAGAAACATGGTGGGAACTCATCAGTCAGCCTGAGGGAAGGAGAGAGTACGTACACACACACACACGTATCGGCCCGATGCAATGCAAGAAAGAGAAAGGAATTAAGGAAGGAAGGAAGGAAGGAAAGAAGGGAGAGTGCCACAACTTTGCCCTCGACTGCACCATGCCAGCTGCTCTCCATTGAAATCTCCCCCTGTATCTCTTTGTTTTAAGGCCTTGCCCCCTTTTCCACAGCCGGCAGCTTAGGCCTTTCATGGTCTATATATCTTCTTTATTTGATACCGTAAAACTTCCAGTAAACGGTCCGGGCTTGTTTACTCGCTCCAACAACAACAACAACGACGAAACGGCACACGGCGCTTATTGGAAACAAGCGATTACCGGAGACAGACATTTTCTTGAAGAAACCAACTTTTCTTTCCCTGTCTCTCTCTCTCTCTCTCTCTCTCTCTCTCTCTGTTTGTGTCTGTCTCTGACTCTCTCTCTCTCTGGATCGGCGCCAAGGCACCAATCTGCTGTGTCTCCACATTTCTGCTCATGGCGCTCTTATTCTCTGCGTAAGTTTTACAGTATTAAGCCGAGCTCTCTTGAGTTAGCGATGTTCAACTTAAACCTGATGAACTCAGCACAATACAGGTGTCGCACACACACACACACACACACACACACACACACACACACACACACACGCACACTCACCACATTCATACATGCATGTGCTCTGTTTAAAAGCACAATTCCTTAAGGGCAGACACACGACCAGCAGATGGGTGTTTTGGCTGAGTGGTGTGTGTGTGTGTGTGTGTGTGTGTGTGTGTGTGTGCGTGTTGGAGAGAGAGAGAGAGTTTTTGTTTGTGTCACCATGAATGTGTAATTTAGCTGCCATCGAGAAAAGACGACGCGCCGCGACAGGAGGTCCACGAGCCTCAGACCCGGGTCCGCTTTGTTTCCACTGAATGCTTATTATGTGTATTGTCCTCTTGAGAGAGAGCGAGGGGGAGAGAGAGAGGGAGAGGGAGAGAGAGAGATGGAGAGGAAGAGCGATGAGAAAAACAAGGAGAAGGGATCAATACAAAAGAGGGAAAGAGGGCAGCGAAAAAACAAGAGATGGAGAAACAGAAAGAGAATGAAAGAACAGAGAGAGAGAGAGAGAGAGAGAGAGAGTGATAACGAGAGAGAACGAGGTGGAGGGGAGAGCGGGTGGACGAGAGGATGAACTGGGGAAGGTGTTTTTTTTGTGGAGAATTTGACATTCATGCTCCTTTTGATAGGAGACAAAGCGGCACTGTAAAAGCCCATTCAACTCCTGGTTTAGTGTGGAAAGGGGATTGGGGAGAGGAGGAGGAGGAGGAGGAGGAAGAAGAGGAGGAGGAGGAGGAGGAGGAGGAGGGAGCGAGCGGGCTGAGCGGCGTTGAGAAGCCGCCTCAAGGATTAGTCTTCTCTTTCTCGTCTTCTGCTTTTCTTCCTCTGCTCCATTCTCTCTCACGTTGTAACTCTTGCTCTCTTTTTCACACTCCCCCTTCTCTTTTTTCTCTCTCTCTCACTCTCTTTTACCCCCCTGCCCCCCCCCCCCGCCCCTCTCACCGCCCCACACCCCCACCTTCAACAGTAACTCTTTCTTTTTCCTCTCCGTCTCTCTGTGCCAGAACCGTCTGGTAATCTAGTGGGCCATCTGAAGGAATATGCAAAAAAAAAACCTGAAACCATAATTACTATAATCACCACTGTAACTTTTTACCTCCTAGGCTTACGTCTGCACTTTGCACACACACACACACACACACAAATACACAAACACAGCGCTGTGCTTGTTTTGAAAGGGAACATTGTAATGCTGTAGGATGCCGTGAAGAAAGGGATTTAGCATGTGTTGTAAAGAGGTTTTCAGTTGCCTGCTCTCCCGCTGCAGACATGATGTAATTTACTGTACTGTACTCTGCGTAGGCCCAGGAAAAACAAGGGTGCAGCACACACACACACACACACACACACACACATACATCATGCACACTGTACAACAGACATACATATTGTACAACAGGCCCACTCAGTTCTGGTGGCTCCACTTTGGCTGCAGTAGCGAACCCAGGATATTTTACTCTGCGGGTGACAAGATTACATGTAAGCAGTTTGCTTTGATTCATTTGAACACAGCAGTCTAAGTGGCTAATGAATATGGGCAGCACTTTGCTGAGGAGGCACGTTGGCGTGTCCACTCTCTGTGTGTGTGTGTGTGTGTGTGCAGATAAAATATCACATTGTTATTTTCCAGAATTATCCGTGGACACAGCGTTTTTTCTCCCCCCCCCCCCCAGAGGTACGCAGGTAGGAAGGTACTGTAGGAGGAGAGAGGAGAGAGAATAATGACTCTCCACCGGTAAATTCGTGCTTCCTGGGATCCTTTTGTTCTCAGGAAAAAAAAGAAAAGTGATCATGTGGGGGTGAAAGACAATTAGAAAAAAAGGAAAAAGAGCAAGATGGAGTGAGTGGGAGAGAGCGAGATATAGCGGCTTGGATATTGGAATAAGCAAGCGAGGGAGAGAGATAAAGAAAGACTGTAGGCCTGGTAATTAATCATGATTTTCACTGAGAGAGAGAGAGAGAGAGAGAGAGAGAGAGAGGCGTTTGATGTCCTTTAATGAAACAAAACGCAGATCTGAGTTATTCTATACAAGGGCAATGGTGAAAGTGTGTGTGTGTGTGTGTGTGTAGGTTTATGCATTTGACTTCCTTGTCCTTTAACCATGAGGAAAATCGTAAAATCCTGCAGTTGACCCTCGTTGACCCTCATGTGTGTACGTTGAGAGCCGGGTGGTTATTGGTCCCTTTTAACGAGCGCCGTACGCAACGCTGTCATCATGTCGTGAAAATCTGCAGTCGGCGGCGGGAACAGACGCCGAACTGTTTTTCAATCCAAACATCAAAAGAACCAGAGCAGACGGCGCTGAAGGGAAGGTGAGGTGGAGTAGCGGTGTGGGACGCTGCTCCCATTTATTTCAGTGTGTGTGATAGAAAAAAAAGACACATGGAAAACCCCCCATTTCATACCCTTATATAAAAGGATAATTTAGCCACATCAGTCAGCTTTTAAAATTGAACCGTTAACGGCTGCGAAGTCTGGGGCCGACCTTTGCATCAGAGTGAGGCTAGTTCTGGGTTAGCCTGGTTCAGGATACACCGGAGAGGAGAGTGAACCCACCCCGGTCTAGGAGCCTGTGGTGAGGTGAGTTGGGTGATGCACAGACACGTTTGTGCTTGATGAAAAATGTGTAGGCCTACTGTCTGGGTTGTGGTTGCCTCTGTCTCTAAATTTCCATCTAGTTTGGTGCGAAAAGAGAAAGCGAATTTATTCATCACTTGCCGCCCTGCGAGACTACACAGAAAAGATTGGCCACCGGTTTCCCCCGGGCCTTTGCCGCCGCGGCGGCGTTGTTTTTGGTATGACAGTTTGTATTTTACAGCTTTGTCTTATTGCGTTTTTTTTTCTTTTTCTCCATTGTTTCTGCGTTTGTTTGCCTTTTTGGTTACTGGAACTTGTTATGCAGGTATTTCTACTGGGAAATCAGAGCGCCGCTTTCATATTGAGCGGAATATGAAGTATGCAATATGAATCGAAACATGACATATCACGCTGGTATCGCCGTCTTATTGGAAGGACTTATTTTTATCTCAAACTTTGGACTTTTCATTAAACAGCTGTTTTTCTTGGTGTACACAATAAGATCCTTTATAGCGCCAAACCAACTGAATAAGCATAATGAATGAAAATATGTGGTATCTAAAATCATACTCCATTTCTTTTATATTCATACACTCTTGTATTACCTTTATATTTGACATTTGAAGCACAGTGAAATCCAAAGGCACTTAACCCCAAGAACTGTGTGGGCTGATATGTTGTGTGTATATCTAGTCAGGGGTGTGCAGAAAAAACAATTTCACTGCACCTATGTGTGAATGTGATGAATAAAGTTATTTTTAAAGCTTTAAAGCTCTTTTGACTGATTCAGATTTCTGATCTCGCTCCTCAGTCTCACCAACCTCACAGCAAAAGTCATTTATTATTAGGGGGTTGTGTGTGCTGAACTTAGTGACTCAGTGGTGGAGCTATATGAGAGCACGGGCTGGTGTTTATAGCATGCTTCAACTGTGCTTTGTTTTCATTGATTCCCTCCTACACAGACTGTGTGTGTGTGTGTGTGTGTGTGTGTGTGTGTGTGTGTGTGTGTGTGCATGTTAACTTGTTAGCTTTGCTGCTCTGTGCCCTCTCTTTCTCTGTACTGTCTTACTGTATGACTAAAAACCTTTGGGATGACCTCAGAACGAACACACACACACACACACACACACACTCTCTTTCGCACTTCCTCTCTTTATGGTATTTTGTGTTTCCATCCCCAAGGATTGAGTGAGGGTTAAGGTCACGGCAGGTACAGTGGTGGTCTTGAAACTCACTGTTTGTTGCGTTGCACTACGAGCACAGTTCAATCTAGCGGCGACTTGAAAGATTACACGGTTTCTTAACGGAATAATTCAACACGATCATTATTATGACGGTCCTTTGCTTGCTGCTCTTTCTGTGTTCATCATGCGGCGGCAATTTTGTGTCATACCCTCTAACCATTCGGTTTAATCCTCTTGTGGACACAATGTGGTGTAAAATAAAGAATACAGTAACAGCTGTCACTTGTATGTGAAAAACTCTCTTGGGATTATTTCCCAGGAAAGCAATTTTGAGATGAAGTCAACAGCAGAACTTGGTGAAACGAGGGAATAACATCATGACATTAGTGTGCTCCTTGAATACTTTTGTTGGCAGGGTCACTATTGGCATTTCACCCCTGTGATGAATGCATGTTGACAAACTTGTTAATACGAGAATATTCCAAATGCAAACCCAACAGAACAAACACAGCGTTTTAAAGCTCATTTAATGCTCCATTGATCCATTCAGTGATTTAAGCTCGCACGCGCCGAACTTTTCCCCTTGTTAACATTTCTCATCTTATTTCCATAAAAAGGGGGCGAGCGGTTGTTTGGATCAAAGATGGACCAGATCTGACACATTGTCCATGAAATCTTTAGGTTTCACATCATTATCTGTGTTGTGAGGGGGGAAGAGATCGGAGCTCCCCCCGCTGTGATCTGACAGCTGATGAAATCTAGAGGTAATTTTGTATAGTACATGCACACACACACACACACACACACACACACACACACACACACACACTTCTGAGACATTGCTTCTGAGATATAATGGCGCAGCATTCAAAGACAAAAATGAAAATTGGACCATAGATGAGTGAAAAAAGACAATCCCTCTTGAAAAAAATATTCAACTTTTTAGTGAAGTAGCTCAAGATCTGAGCATCTTGTGTGGGTAAAACCTTGCAGTGAGGGAAGTTCAACTCACAGGACTGGTAGAACCTGTGGTTTCATGGAAAAAGGATAGTCCTGATAAGGCGCAGTTGTCTCATGTCGAGGGATGTGGTACTCCAGAGCATTTCGGAGGCTTTTGGACGCCGAACTCCCGTTGACTTCCAGTGAATATTCCAGCGTTTCTGCTTTTCCGTTTGTGTTCGTCAGACGTTTTCTCCCTGAGGCACAGCTGGTATATTGGTGCTGTAACGGTTTTCAGCCCTCAAACTGGCTCGCTGTCCGATGACATGTGGCTCAATCGGTCCCGCCAATTCTGGGAACACACACACACACACACGTACACAGAATGGCAGCGAATGGTTAGTTTGGCAGTAAAAAGCATGGGTTGACACTGTGTCTCCATATGCACTAACTGCTATGCTCCTGGCAAGTTTGTGCGTATCCTCGGACAGTCCTCTCATTTTCTTGGGTTGGTCCGATTCTGCCAGTTGGCTTTTTCATAATGGAGGGAAAAGACACCTGAACAGTTGTAGCTGTTGAAAACCCCGCAACCTCAGACTGTTGGTCCCACAGTAGCTCAAAGACACTAAATCTACCAGGGGGCGACGTATGAAGTCGACTAAGACGCACCCCCATATCCAGCTTGGCTTGAGGTCGATTGGTTATGTTCCAATAAATTGAACTACTTTAGGTGGTCGTTTGTAAAAAAAACTTTAAAAAAATCTTTACTGATTTCAAAATCTTAACTGAGGAAAGAAGCTGAAATAGCTGTGGCAGTGTGGCTCACCTTCCCGTCAATTTAAGCTACTGGCGTGGTGTTTATAATCCTAATCGTCATTTTAATTGTGTAATCGTGGCAAATTTTCAAAATCGTTCATTTCGATTGTTATTTAGGCTACGAGGAACGTCTAGAAGCGCCAGTTAGCAAAGCAACCAGTGTGAGTGTGTGTGTGTGTGCGCGCTTCATCAGACGTAACATCACTTTCCCGCGAATGAACGGGCCAAATACTTTCCCCAATGCTGCGTTCATGAACTGTTCCCTTAAAAAATACTACGTGGTATTCAGTCACGTCCCTCCGTCCCGTCCAGTAACGCCGTGTTCAGACAGGTTTGGACTGTTCGGTTTTTGCGAGCCGCGAGCGAATGTTTCAAGCCGGGCAGGAAGTCAGACACAGGAACGGCATAGAGCATCTGGTCAAATTCAAAATAAAACAAATTTCAAAATAAAACAAAACAAATAAAATAATAGTTCATTAATCGTAATCGAGGTAAAAGTTTGAAATATCGAATCGTTTGAATAAATGTCATATCGCCCACCCCTACTTATAATACATCATACTAATGGCTCCTACTCTAACTAAACTACCTAGGAAAAGCAACGTGACCCATTTGAACAGTTCACCAAACATACTCACATATACTCACGAGTGCACCGAATCCTGCCTGGCCATCTAACTGGTATAAATTGGTAACAACTGTACCAGCTGCATACAATTGCAACATTGTAGCTTGGTGAAATGTGCCTCACGGTATGTGCTGCATGGCGCGCATCCATCTGTAAGCTATGTTTTGTGTATTTGTACGAATGACTTCATCCATATGGGGTTACATGTGACCAGATGAGTGGGAGAGAGACGTATGTCATGGTGTCACAGCAAGGTTATTTCACCACATGAAAAGAACATGAAGTAGCTGTCTCCCTCTCTGTCTCTCTGTCTCCCTCCTTTACTCTCTCATCTCTATCTCTTTCTCACTCCCCCCTTTTCTCCAATTCCGTCTTTCCTTCCTGGGGGAAGGGGGAGATTGAAACTTTGAACAAAAGACACAAGGAGAACAACTTTGCTGAAGCATTTGAAGTTTTTTTCCCCCTCTCTGTTCTGAGAAATGTCATCCACACCCAAGGAACAGTTTCAAAAGAAGCAGAAAGTAGCTGACTAAAGCCAGACAATGCCCACGGCTCCCTCCAGCTCCTCCAAATCCTTGTATTGTTGCTGTGGTTATTTGTGTTGCTTCTTCCTCTGGGCCCCTCCAGGGTTTTGGCTTATCTCCGCTCAGTGCTGAGGTCTTGTCAGAAAATGAGGGCAGGGCTGTCGTTTTGGCCTCAGGTCAACTCGAAACTCACTAAAAGTTTATTTTCAGTTGAAAAATGAACTGAAACTCGCAGCTGATGACAAACTTGACTTCTGAGTTCATATTGTGGTTCTGACGTGGAGGTAGCATTTGCAGTATTTCCTCTGTATCCATTGATGAGCCATAACAGCAACGACGTCGCCGACACTGCTAGAGAAAATAATCTATACAACAACATCGTTCCATTTTTCTACAAGCCAGAATAACTCTAGATAGAAATAGACATTTGTCACTGATCCCAAAAAAAAAAGAAGAATGGAGGAGGTATTGGCACATCCAAAATCCTGTAGTACAGAAAATCCTGAATGTTGTCCTTTCTTGATACCAGCTTTCTATGTATTAAGACAAAAACAAAAACAAAGTGCCAAGAAGAGTATTTTGCCCTTTGTAAAGGTGATCATGGATACAAGTGTGTTTCTTTCAAGGCAAAACGAAACCAAAGGAAACCCCCCGGACCCGCACAACGCTGTCAACTTTAAGAGCTTGAGAGTGAAAGTTCAAGTTGTGTCACTCTTCATTTAATCCAGTCCTGAAAGACACCCGTGCTGCAGAATTCAAGGGAAAAGAGCAGGCCTCGCCCTTCCCAGAATAGTCTCCTCGACACTGTCCTGTTTTAGAGTTTAGTTTTAAGTCCTTTAAGCTTTTAGTTCCATCACTTTTGGTCCTAAGAGCCAAGAAGGGAGGTGTGCCCAATGCATTATTTACAGCGGACAGGGACTCAGAGTTAAGATAACAAAATGGTTCAGACTTTTAGACAGGCCTGTGCCATCAGGGCAACACACACTTTGAAGTGACCTGTCCAAAAGGAGCTGAGACGAGCAGAAATCTGAATCCTCATGTCTGATGGTGGTTCTTAAAAGGCACTTTCATACTGCTTTCATCAAATTATTCCTTTAACAGTGATTTTTTTTAATCTTTTGACCCATTTCTACTTTTTGTGCACTCAGTTTTAATGATGTTGGATGTTTACTTTGCAGTGGCTTTACTCGACTGGTTACACATTTTTTGACTTTTTGAAATGCTGTACAAATTACTGTATGTTTTGATCTGATGTACTAGTAGTAGTAGAGGTAGTAGTAGTAGTAGTAGTAGTAGTAGTAGTAGTACTAGTAGAGGTAGTTGAAGTAGTGTTCATTATAGCGACTGTGATAACAGCTATCTTCAGAGTGGTTGTTGGCAATATTGGATTGAGCTGGGATGACTGGTTCACTATGGCTGATTGTTCAATAGGCCTACATTCACATGCACTCTCTCTCTCTCTCTCTCTCTCTCTCTCTCACTTACACACACACATACACACACCTCCAGCAGATCTAGAATAATGAATTGTCCCTGAGTCTTTAGTATAATGAATAATCTGATAGATTAACTCCCCTTGAATTACCTTGACTAGAAGGTAACGATGTATTATTGTGCTTTGAAATGAAAACATTTGAGGATATTGTGATTTGCCTTGCAGGTATTGGTTTAAGTATAACCTCCAATAAAGTGTTTAAATTGTATTTGGTCAATTGGACGAAAGGGCTAATGAAAGACTAAGTAACCGATTTACAAATGATTAAAGTTCAGAGAGCGCCTCCAGTTTAAAGTGCTCTTTCAGGTTAGGACTCCCCTACTCGCTCTCCGATCGATACTTTAAACAACACTCTCTAATCAGTGGAAACCAAGCAGATTCAGATTCAGAGTGTTGCAACCAATTTGTCTGTGGAAAATCTATTTCCTTGTGTCAGATATACATAGAATTGGGTTAACACACACACACACACACACACACACACACAGAAACAAACATATACACTTACACACAAATGTCACAGCGGTCTGGTTAAGTGGACATTTAATCATCAAGCATCACATACACACACACACGGCCACCGACAGACACTGTCCCTCGCTGTCACACACACACACACACACACACACACACACATTCGATGGCACAATATTGATTCTCTGTGTTGTTCTTGTGCTGTTGGTTAAACAAGACAGTAATAATGGAGCAACATTGTTTTGTCTGCTTATTGGACTGTGACTGGGCGACATTGATTGTTGTCTTCTGCTTTAGGTGTTTGTGTATGTATACGTGTACTTGTGTCTGTGTTCATGTTATATGTGGCTATTTGTGTGTGTGTGTGTGTGAGTGTGTGTACATGTATCTGAATATGGAAGAGGCAGAAACTAGCCTTGAGGAAGAGGGGGAGGAAAGTATTTCTCGCTGCAGCTTCTTTCTCCAATTTCATTTTTTTTTGTGTCTGTGTTCTAGAGGGTGAAGCTCAGTAAACAAGGAGGGAGGAAAGAGGGAGTGCAGAAGAGAGTAAGGCATAGTGAGGTTAGTGAGAGGCACATAGTCGCCGAGGTGTTTGACAGCATTGTCTAGCCCCATCCCATGCAGGAGAGAGAAGTTGGTGGTGAGAGATATGGACGGCCAGAGAGAGAGAGATAAAATGAGAGACTAAGGGAGGGAGAAGTAGGGAAAAAAGGATAAAGAGAGGGGAGGAGAGAGAAGACAGAGAGGGTGTGGGGGGGGGGGCAACATGTTACATTTCAAGGCCTCTGTCAACGTCAGGAGCACCACCTCAGTCATATTTCATATCTGCAGTGCTTACACCCATCTATAAACAATCACAAGGCCCTGCAACCTCACCAAGGCCCCGCAGCATCACTCATTCCTGATTCTCATCTAATTCCCTTGCTGCCCAAATAGAGCTGTTTGTACCCCACAGCCACAGGATGTATAGAGGATCAGGGTGAGATTAGTCTAAAACACTAAAACTGAACACCTTATCAAACAAATTGGGCCTTTATTTGTTTCATCGATCACCCCAGAGACAGCTCTCTGAAGTTAGAAGAAGTTGCGAGGAGGACTTTTTTTTTTCTTTCACTTTTCACCTAAAAAATGATGAAGATGATATATGATAAACGACACGGTCTGTACATGAACACCATATGCTGCTGACATATGGGTTGAATAAGTATTCATGAATGTACCGTGTAGTTGCCACGCAGCTCATATTTAGGTCTCATCACGCGCTATTAACTGGGTTTCAAGCTTTACCCTGAAGACTTCAAAAGAATTCATTGAGCTGTGTGCATTTATTTCCAGTGGGTTTGATATAATACATGGTTGTAGTCTAAAGTGTTTATGCCTAAAGCCCTACGAGCACCATGAATAATTCATATTCGTTTTTATATTGAAATTGGTTATTTGATTCTATGCCAAATATCTGTGAAAGGAGAATTACAAAATGCGTTGGCACCATAATGAATCATCAAGATGTTTTGAAGTGACACTGAGAGCACCTAATACTAATACTAGGTATGTTTTATCATAATGAACGGAGACCCAGAAGCACCTCAGACATTTCAGCGCTTCCCATCTCTCTGGCTGGGCGCTTGAATTGGTCTCTCTGAGACTCACAGAGATGCTTGGTCTGCATCTTCTGGTCTATCATTAAAGCATATCCCAGTTTTCTGGAAACGCGTACACACACAGACATGGCATACACATGCACACACACACACACACACACACACACACACACACACACACACACACACACACACAAGCACAGATTAGAGACCAGCTGCCCCTTCTTTCCTATAAACACAACTGAGAGAATATCGCTCCGTACCCCCTCTTCTCCGCCTTAAGAATGAGGACACACACACACACCAACACACACACACACACACACACACACACACACACACACACACACACACACACACACACACACACACACACACACATACACACACACACACACATATATGTGCCTCTCTCTCTGTGGCAGAAGATAAAGCTAAATTCAGCGGTAAAAAAAAATAAAACAGGAGTATTACTGGGACTACTATAACACACACACACACACACACACACACACACACACACACACACACACACACACAGAAATAAGCAGGAGTTGAGTCCAGCTAATGAATTCAATTCAACCTCCAACACCAGATTTTTTGGCGTTCATTTTTCCTCCTGGCTCATGATTGCAGTAGGAAAACACGTCTTCAAAAGCAGCATACACAAGCTATGACCAGAATATATAGCTGCCCTTCATTAGATCACTGTGATGCTCATCTAAACACATACACAGGTAGGGTCCATAGGGGGCTTGATCCCTGCCTCTCTGCCCTGTCAGTCCTAACGTGCCCTTTTTGAATGGTTTTTTAAAATACCCATATTTTTTAAAGTGATGTTCATGTTCCAATACTGAGGGCAGGGCGCCACTCTCACAGAACAGCTTGATTTAACAGAAGGCCTCCCTGTTTTTTGGAAACGTGGTTGCACCCAATCCTCAACTCTCCAGAAAACCCCCCAAAAACCACATTTCTCACTTGTGTGAGCTGTTCTTACTCCTAGTCCACGCCTGGCTGACGGGAGTTACCGTTTCAACACATGTATTCATGATGTGATTCAATAATATCACAAGACAACGTCATGGATACATAGTCAGTTTGTCTAAAAATGTAGGCTAAATAAGCTGGCTAAGTCCATTAGCAGCCAATGGCGTGTTTCAATAGTTTTATCAGAATTAAGCAATTTTCACAGGAGGAATGAAGGAAACGTGTGTCTGGTTTGGTTGCTTGTGGTGTCTTGTCAGTTTTCCACCTGGAGGACAAAGTAAAACACCCTGCCCATCAACTGTTATTGTCACACAAGCTAATTCCTATGCTTATCTTTACTTTTGTAACGATTTGATGTGGTCTCTTAATACCAGTATGTGTACTAGTAAGAGGATGTACTGTAGCTCCTCTGACTGTTTGCAACCTCTGAGATCTAAAACCTCATTTATTCATTTATCTATTATTCATTTGGTCGTTTTGTTACTCTTTATGAAATATCAAGGCTGACTGTGGTAGCTGAGTCACTTATTTTGTCTTTCCGCAAGTGATCGTCTCCGCCACATAGAGCTATGTGTGTTTTATTTGAGATTTGATCGGGGAACAGTGAGTGCTCTATAGATGAGCCATTGTGAGGAAGCATGTAATGGTAAATAACTGCTCTTCAGTCCAGAGGGATGTGGTTTCGCTGGATATTTGAAGGATGTGGTTTCAAAATGGATGGACAGGGTGTCCTTTTTGTTGGATTGAACCTCTGCCCCTCTGAATGTCTGTGCGCAGGCCTGCTCTCATCATGGCATCAGACTGTTGATTCTGGCTTTAACCCCAATCTGTATTTTTACCCATACACATTTTGACTATACTCAGTTGCTCTCTGCACAAGTTGCCTTTGAAATGGAAAATAAGCTGTTTAGAGCTTTCTGGAAGCATCAACATAACTCTAAACGTCCATTTGAACTCAATGATTACTTTTAGCGTAACATAAACAATGTGATGCCCAGCGACCCCCAAAATTATAAATTATATATAGTAGTTGTCATATCCAATGTCAATTTAATGTTACTTCTTTCATCATGATATCAATCACTCAATTAGTGAAAAAGTGTTATTGATCATGAACCAAACACGAGCTGTGGCTGGTGCATCTTGCGCTGTTTGATGCTGGTCTAGCTCTCTCTCTCTCTCTCTCTCTCTCTCTCTCTCTCTCTGCCTCATTCTCTCTATCTCTGTTTCCACCGTCTCAGCATTTTCTCTCCTCCAGCCGCAGAGGCCAGAGGCACTGTCCCCAGGGGAGGTGGGATGTGTGTGTGTGTGAGAGAGAGAGAGAGAAGAGAGAGACAAGAGAGAGAGAGAAAGAGTCTGAGAAAGATATCGAGTGAGAGAGATTGTATGAGAGAGGGATTGTGTTTCTGCGTGTGTGCGTGTGTGTGTGTGTGTGTGTGTGTGTGTGTGTGTGTGTGTGTGTGTGTGTGTGTGTGTGTGTGTGTATCACTGTTCCTCTCTAATTGGGACACAGGTCCTGGCTGTGCCATGCACCGACTATTTTGATGTAAGTCCCACATGAGCATCGCTGTAAATCTTGATAATGGTATTAAGTTTGTGGAGCCGGTCTGGGGCTCGAGCCTGTTGTGTGTCTACACAAACACTCAGAGAGCGTCTGAGCACTGCTTATTAAAGACCCTCATGCACACACACTGCAACCCAGATGCTGCCCATTAGTGTAGCACACACAGACCTCTGTCACACTTATAAGCTTACAACCTGCCATAAATGACCCTGAGAGTGCTATGGCTATAGAAATGTGAAGTGTACTACACGTGAAACTAAATTCAAAGAAGAGGTCTTTACGCAAAATAAAATTGCTGAAATTGTCATACATCAGCAGATTGCAGACGTATTTGGGGTGGAGGAAGACAGTCCACCGGCAGCCAATTAAAATGCACCGCAAAATGGTGTGATGGCCAGACATAATGTGACACCGTTCGCCATGCTAGAGAACTGATTAGACAGATTCCTTGTGAGAAGTGTCACTGCATTATGCATCGTCAGTCAGCACACGCTGTCTGCCGCGCAGGGAAATTGCGGCACGTCTTGATTGGTTTAAGCGGTTTGGTGAAAGCGCTGAAACTCTTACACCACCTCAGCAAGTTTCAGACATTGTCAGGCAAGCGGAAGACAGAAGATCCAGGTATCCTACTTCCTATTGGTTCATAATAAGGAGCTGAAGTGGTGACCATGGTCAGTGCACTGTCATTTAATCTAGTATAAAGTCATAAAATATTCTCCAAGTAAAGAAAATCTGCCATCATTTCACTTGCGTCCAATACTCACTTCACTTGTCGAGAGAATTTTCTTCAAACAAGTGATAATATCTCCCAGCAAGTCATACCATGAACGGTGACATTCTCCAACACCAAATAATTTATCTACCAATGCAACAAGCTAATTTAATCTTGTGAGCCACAATCTTGCGAGGCAGGTTTTCACAGGTTTTCTGAGTGCAGTTCTGGTGGCAGGTAGCAGGTTGCTGAAACAATGTGAGCAGTCTCCCACTCTCGACTCACTCTGCAAATGCAAATGCTGCACCAGCCAAGTGCTGTAAAAGCTAATGAGAGTAATGGGGTCTAGTGTACTCGGTGATGGGCTTGACATAAAGGGAATATGTGGGGTTAGGCATACTGTAATATATGGGAATGGATGCCTGCAGCTGTTCGCTCTGGCTCAGTTTATGTCTCCATCTCTCCGAGCAGATGGAAAATATTAGGATGCTGATGATGAGGGAGAGGGAAAAAGAAAGAGAGAGAAAACACACAAATGAGAGACTACAAGAGAATGGAAAAGAGAAATACCAACAAATAGACACAGAGAAAGAAGGATAGTGAGAGAGTTGAGTCGGCTTTGTGCATTGGAAGGCTTCACTTTTTATGCCATCAGGTCTTCCCCACGGTTACATTTCACACCATCAAACCGAATCTGAGTCAGCAGATATAGTGAATATAGGTACTTTTCCTCCGATTGTTGACATTGGCATTGGACGCAGAAAAGGGTTGCATTGTAATGCATCCATCAGATACAGTAAGTACTGCAAAGCGCAGTAGTCATAATCAAATCAAAACTCTCTTCGAAGAACATCTTTCTTCGCTCTGCACAAAGATAATTAGAGATACAGGATGTTAATTTCAATTGCAGCTTAAGCCGATTGTGAGAGCAAACATGCAAGTAAGGAAAGCATTTTAGCAGCCATGCACGCACGCACACACACACACACACCCACGCACACACACACACACACACACACACACCCACACACACCCACGCACACACGCACACACACACACACACACATCCTTCTCCATAATCCCTCTCTTTAACAAATTGTCTGAGAGTTTAGAGTTTGTTAGGGGAAACAAGGGGGAATTTAATCAGCGTGACACCAGCAGGGGAATCTAATAAGGGAGACACCAGTGGGGCTTGTTTAATGATTTTCTCCCTCCGCCTTTTTCAATTAGGCTACCTTGCTGTGATCTCTGCTGTGTCTGTCTCTCGTGTTTTATGCCTCTCTCTTTCTCTCTCTCAATCTATTTCACTCTCTTTCTCTCTCTCTACCTCTGTCCTGCTGCTCTCACCCTTTCTCTGTCTGGCTATTGCTTATCTTCTATCTAACGGTCTGCTTTCTGGCTGTTTGTGTCTCTCTCTCTCTCTCTCTCTGACAGAAGTAGGACTTTCCATGATGGCTACATTTCTATAGAGACGAGGCCTTATTGAGTTACATGCATGAGGCATACACAGTGTAAGTTCACAGTGTAATGAATTGCAGGTAATGGAGAAGCTGTTTCACACCTTACTCCAATGACAAAAGGTGTTGTGAATACTTCAGATCCACCTTCCATACTGTGCCCTGAAGTAGCAATTAGTGTTCAGCAGTGCACAATGTAAAACGGGTACAGTGATATAGGTGCAGTCCTGCTCTCAGCAAAATATGAGTGTCCTCATTTCTTAGAGTCAACAAACCATTCCTGAATGCACAAACATCATGCGACTCGAACAGAGCAAGCTTTTCGGCATTCATAGGTAAGACAGTTACTCTTTCTTTTCTTTTGATGGATTATTGAAAGAAATTGCAGAAATATCTAGTAACAAATGAAGAAATGAAAAGTACATTAAAAAAAATTGACTAGAGAAGAAGAATGAAAGCAAGCAAGGAAGATTTTGTGTGAACTGAGCGTCTCTGACCTTCTGACAGTCAGTAGGTCACATTACTTCTGACTCAGTAGCTAACTGGTTCTCCTGCCCTGATACACCCTAGCAACATGCCTCTCTCTCTCTCTCTCTCTCTCTCTCTCTCTCTCTCTCTCTCTCTCTGTCTCTGTTTCAAGTTTGACATTTAAATACAGTTGTGTTGCCAAAGCATGTTGAGGGGAAATAATAGATAAATGTAGGACATAAATGAGAATGGTAATAACAATAAAATCTAGTAATGATAATAAAAGTGAACATAAAATTGTGATCAATGGATAATGGGAATATTCAATTGCTTTACCCTCACATGTTTGTATAAATACATTCATGTGAGGAACTCTATGAATGTCGTACTATACCTTTATACACGTATACAGTATATAACATTATATAACATTAAAGGGTAATTCCGGGATTTTTCAACCTGGCCTCTATGTCCACAAAATCGCTTTTCATACCTTTAAGTAGATCCCAAAAGTTTCTGAGTTTCTCCGGTCCATCGGCTCAACCGGCAGTCGCGCAACGGCGGCTCTATGGTGGCAACGTAATCCATAAAGGCATACTCAGGCCGGTCAAAGTACGTCCACTAAAAGTGCTTGTTTTTGTCACGGACGGGCTCAGATTGTTATTCGTGTTATTATCCAAATGTCTGACAACATTATGGGAAGGGTCGCTACAGAAACAGCTCAGAAAACGAGGACGGTGAAAAGGATACAAAGATAGTTTATGAAAGCGAGAGGGTGAACCAGCTGCTGCAAGTTCTAGCAGTTCCTCTACGTAAACTCAAAACTTGTCTCTCCGACTCACGTATCAACCCGTAATTGACATATCAGACATTTGGATAATAACACGAATAACAATCTGAGCCCGTCCGTGACAAAAACAAGCACTTTTAGTGGATGTACTTTGACCGGCCGAGTATGCCTTTACGGATTATGTTGCCACCATAGAGCCGCCGTTACGCGACTGCCGGTTGAGCCGATGGACCGGAGAAACTCAGAAACTTTGGGGATCTACTTAAAGGTATGAAAAGCGATTTTGTGGATAGAGGCCACGTTGAAAAATCCCGGAATTACCCTTTAAAGTGTAGGTTACCAGTGACATATTTATGGCAGGGGCAGACAAACTTTGCTGCTGTCCATGTAAAAAAAGGAACTTTTCATTATCTGGTAAGGTCGTGAAGCCTGGAAAAAGACAACAACAAAAATTAAAAATTCTCATGTCCTTGTAATTACGTGTGCATAAGAAATTTGTTTTCTGGTTCATTGTGCAGGCAGGAGAGACTACAGACACACTCCTTTCAGTCTGCAGGATTTTAAATAGCAGCCTTTTTCAATGTTAAGTTCTTGGTCAGTCATTCTTTATCTTGTTAAAGTTCTTAATAAATACATTTTTAAATATTCTGCCAGTTGGATCTTTCTGTTAAAGGACTGATAACAGAGCAGGTTGATTTGTGATTTATTTTCATCATCATTGTCTTTTAAATATATTATACATTTTTGATTGATGAGAAAGGTCTGTGGCTCTGAGGCCGGCTAGTTGTGCTGCTAAGACTGGGTGAAGCTCAGAGCCAAAGAGTGAGAGTCTCTCTCTCTCTCTCTCTCTCTCTCTCTCTCTCTCTCTCTCTCTCTCTCTCTCTCTATCTAGTGTCTACTCCTCTCCCTCTCTCCCTTCCCCCCATATGTACTACATGTCCTGAAGGTGTGTCGTACCTCCATGTCTGGACTGTCGGAGACAGTTATGTCTTCGTTCCGTTACCCCTGGTGACGAGGCATTCCGTTACCCCGGGTGACAGAGCATTCCGTTACTCCGGGTGACAGGGCATTCCGTTTCCCCCGGTGACAGGACATTCCGTTTCCCCCGGTGACAGGACACTCCATTGCCCACGGAGACAGGGAGGGGTGGGAATCATCAGGCCTCAACCGGGAGCGCAAAGCTCCTCTGGCATGTGCGTTGAAGAGACATGGACACACCAGGGGTGACTTTCTGTGTGTGTGTGTGTGTGTGAGTGTGTGTGTGTGTTCAATTGTGTGATTTAATTTTGTGATTGTGTGTTGAATTGTGACTTTCAGAAGTCCTTACAAGAATAGTACAATTGCTATAAAATAAGACATCCAGTGGCTAGGTTGAAGGTTTCAGTTCACTGGAGAAACAGCGAGGAAAGGGCGAGGGGGAAGAGTAGAGCAAGGAAACAAGACGAAGGGTGAAGGAGTATGCACTATGCAGAGGAGAGTAAAGCTGACAAGACTGTCTGCTGCCCCAAATCTCTAACCTTTCCCCTGATATCCAGGGCGGATACTGGATCAGTACTTCAGATCTACCACGATGGTATTGACCTAAACCAGAACTCTTAAAGGAAAAATCCTCCCTCAGCTTCCTTCACACTGTTATATATCATCGGTCTGATGAAGTGTTGTAATTTACTCTTTTGGTGTACCCACTTTCCCTCAACCTGTCACGTCTGCTTCTACTTCAGTTAGTGATTTTCTACGTTTCCCAGAATGCCTTTCGAAAAAACCCCCCCCAGAGAGCGTGCCTGAACTCGGTGCATTTAGTACGTGTAGGAGGAGATAGTCTCGGCAATAACGTAGGAACAGCAAGAGAGGGAGCTTTTCCAGTTGAGAAAAAAAGCAAGAGTCGTGCCCCTGCAACATGATGCAACATGCAACAACGCAACGTCTCTTGCGGCTGCATTGCATTATGGTCTATTGATGTCACTGATGTTATTGTTACATCTCTGGAAAATGTACATTGTCAGTCACTGCTTTTCCCTTTAATGAAAGCCCTTCACCTTGAGGTATATACAAATGTAATGGACAGTTAGACCCAACTGCACAGAGAGACGCAGACAGAATTAGAAGAAGATGATTGTGGTTGTAGATGTTTTCATCAGGATGGTTAGAGGGATTGAGCTGTAGAGCTTGTAGACAGTTGCATGCCATTTCCAGGCTCTCAGAATGAGGGTAGCTATAAATCAGAAATTGGATCCCTGTACCCCTGCACACATGCACGCACACACACACACACACACACAGTATCCATCTTCCTACCCTCAAACCTAACCACGCTATCCCTAACATTACCATCATGTTCTAATGTTCATTTTCTCAGGAAGTGTGTTTTTTCATATTAATTGTTTTTTTCTATTAATGCTGTATTTATTCTGCTGTGAGCGTTTCTCCTTTCACTGTAAACTGATGAGTTCTCTTCTACCTGTACAAGGTCCTGCTGTCTAGCTGCCTAAGGCTAACACAGCCTATTCATTTACTTACCATGTAGTCTGTTGCCTGTATAGGACAATCATTTCACGCTTTACAGAAAATTGTACATTTCTTTCTATAATTGGAGCACCTGTCATTTCAATTGTGATTATTTGTTTATAAGTGTGCAAGGTTATGAGACCGCAGTGCTGCACATTCGACACAGGCACACACTTGTGTCTCCTAAGGCTGCATTTATTTAAACCTGTGTCCATATCGTTTAAACCTTTGTCCACGTTGTTTTTCCCAACTCTTCCTGCCTGAGCACCTCCAGGTCGGGATGATCCAATGTCAATGCAGAAATTAAAAAATGTGTGTACATCCCTACATCGTCACTTAATGCTCCCTGGCACTGATTGGATGAGAAGCGTCTTGTGTAACCGAGGCGTAAGATGATCGACATGGATTTGGAAGCGCGAATGTGAAAAGTATTTATGTTTTTAATATCATCAAATATAATAAATACTAAATTAGGAAAAACAATCAAGACAATCATTCATTGGGTAGATTGACAGACTGAAAGACTGACAGAGAATAAACAAGTGATTGAAGGACAGGCAGACAGACAGGCAGTCAGAGAGGAAGACGGTCAGAGCATAGCGGTGAGACAGAAAGACAGACGGACAACAATGAAAAAAAAAAACCTATGAAAAGAGAAACTCCTGACTACCTTCTACATTTTCACTTGAAGAGGAAGGTATCATGAAGCCGAAACCATTAGGAGCCATTAGGCTGGTGTCAGTCAGCGGTGGAATAACAAGCCAGCAGTTAGAAGGCAAAAGGTCCACAGAACTGCAAGAAACTCAACTTTCAGCTGGTTGGATTTTAATGCCCCAACGACGGCTGATATCAGCTTTCCCCACACACACATACATGAACCCGAGTATACACAACCACACACACACACACACACACACACACACACACACACACACACACACACACACACACACACACACACACACACACACACAGTTGCTCTCTCCCCATCTCTCATCTTCGTTCTTCTATTTCTCTGTTCTTCGTCTCTCACAGTCACTAACACACACACACACACACACACACACACACACACACACACACACACACACACACTTGTATGACTGTAGACAACATCCATTGCTTAACCCCTAACCCTGACCTCAACCTGACCACTACATTGCCTCACTCTGGAGGATTTTCCTCATCTTTCTATCCTAGGATAGATAGAGAGGATATTTGGTCCCCATAAATACAGAAAATTCCTATACTTATGGGGCTTTTCCACACGCACAGGCACACACACACACACACACACACACACACACACACACACACACACACACACACACAGAGGCTCTTTTTGAGACATAGCAGGATTCCATTCGTTTTGTGTTTCACCCAAAACGGCTAATTTGTTTCCTGAGCATATGTCATACATTCAGCAGCAGCAAAGAGGTATCAGCTTACAGTAGACACACACTCACAGATGCTCACACACACACACACACACACACACACACACACACACACACACACCATCAATCCCCTCTAACTGGGTAGAATTACTGGGTTTTGGAATAGATTGCTATGTGTTCCTGTGTTCCTGGTATTCAGGGAAAGTAAAGTCTCTACTTGTAATTTATTTTCCACAAGGAACAAATGCTCTTATTCATTTGTGTGCCTGAAATGGATTCACTGGAAAAATGACACCTCATCTGAGGGAATTATTTTTGGGAATATCAATCAATCTGACTCTCTCTCTCTCTCTCTCTCTCTCTCTCTCTCTCTCTCTCTCTCTCTCTCTCTCTCTCTCTCTCTCGTTCTTCTTTAACCTGTCAAAAAGTTAAATAGCTTGTCAACCTGACTAGTCAGTCTTTCCTCCTTCATTTTGCTCTCCTCCCCATCTCCCTCTCCCCCTCCTCTCCTCCCCTCCATGTAAAGGAAACAGTTTAGGGAATAGTTAGTCAATCGGACCACTCTGTCCCGCAGAGGGAGTGCAGAATAACGAGCACTGCTGGTGGATAATGGCCATGATTTAGCTCCCCAGTCAAAAGGTTACGCTGCTCTCGCTCCAGAATGAATGGACGTAATAAGATACCCCTCGGATAAGTAAGTCTCACATGAACTGCAGTGCCGTTGAACCCCAAAAGCCTACTTGCAGCAGTTATTTTCAGTTTTAAGGCAGGAGCTGAGGTCTTTCAGGAAAAGAATATGTTTTATTGAAAGGAATACAGTTATCGAGCGCCGGCGCAAGGTGCTAAGAGAGGGTGATGGAAACAGAAATTAAACGGAAAATTACAAGCGCTGTTCCCATTATCTTGACGCAGCGAGAGGGAGATAGGGAACCATTGGCCTGATGTAATGTCCGCCCTGGGAAACATAGACGGGGTCAGGAAAGTAAAACGGCTTGATTTCTATCTCACAGCTGCAGGAGGAAATTCTGCACACAGAGCTCCGGTCCTCCAGTCAGCCAGCTAGTCAGTGATAAAGCCAGTCAATAAATCTAACGCTTGTGAGAAATATAGATTTTAAAAAAAATACTTGCTCTCACATTATACCTAACTACACACACACACACACACACACACACACACACATACATAATCTAAAAAAAGCAGCAGCAATAATCAAGGGTTTAATCCATACATCCCTGAGGTTGTTAGTAGCATTTTGCAACTATTTTTAAGCGTTTTGTTGTCCACATATTGATTTGATTACGTGTGTGTGTGTGTGTGTGTGTGTGTGTTCCCGTTTGTGCATGCTAGTGTGTATATGTGCACTTGCCTGTTTTCTGCGCGTGTGTATTTGTGTAGCTGTTGACATGCTGTAGTGATTACATGTATGTTTCCAGAGTTGGATATATATGAAACACATGTTGTCTTTGTTCTTCTGCTGGCTACTGTGGAAGCTGGGAGGGCGGTACACACACACACACACCCCCACACACACAAACACACAGTCAGGGTGGTAACTCGCTACTGAGTCAACACTAATTAATGCCATATTGTTCGCCTTCTAGCCAACTTTTTTTCTGCACAACTTTTTTTTTTTTTTTCTGGCTAGGTTCTAGCTCAACTAAATCGGATCGTGTCCTAGCCGCTCGAGTAAAGAATAAAATAAAATAAATCCGGTGGGGGGAAAAAAAATCAAACATCGGTCAAACCAAAAATATCAAAAATAGGGATCAGATTTTATTGAAATGTAGAGTTTCATTGATTGGCGGACTGATGTGGTTATCCCTTCTCTCTTTCCTTTTCCTGTTCTGTCTCTTCCAGGTGGAGTCACATGGTTACAGAATAAGTATTTTTTTTTCTGCAGCAGACAAAAGGCCTCTGTGAAACGCAACATGGAGCAGGCACAACTTAAATAGGAGCCTCAGACTGCAAACCACTTCTTTTTTGTTTGTGTTATTGATTAGGTTTCTTTCTCTCTCGCCGTGTCAATCACTCTCTCCTTTTTTCAGTCACTTTGTTTTCCGACTGTCTCTCTATCTTTGTAAATCTCTCTCTGTCTCTCTGTCCCATTTTGGGTCTCCATCTAAAAACCAACACAACACACATCCATCTCAATCCGCGCGTGTGTGTGTGTGTGTGTGTGTGTGTACACTGACTGATAACCATCTGCCCTGTTTGTCAATCATTGTCAATGCCATTACATGCCCTTGTTTATCTGACCTTGTGTGTGTGTGTGTGTGTGTGTGTGTGTGTGTGTGTGTGTGTGAGAGAGAGGTGGTTAGCATTCAAATGGGTAAGCGGCACTAAACTAATTAGTCTGTCTGCCTCCCTCTCTCTTTCCATCTCTGTCTCATTTCTCTCTGTTCCTGTCTGCATCTCTTGCACCTTTCCATCCTCTTCCTCCCTCCCTTCCTCCCGCTCATCCTCCCTCCCCGCACTTTCACATGCAGATACCTGCTTCTTTTTCTTCCCTAAAATGAGATCCACCATTTGAGTGACACCACCTCTGACAAAATGATTCATAGCACAACATAAAAAATAATTACGGTACTTTTGGAAGGATAGCAGCTTCCCTCAGTCCTTAGTCGACAGAATCACACTTTTATAGACTCCATCCTCTACAGTTCAGAGATATTGAATAAAGGACTTCAGGTAATGATTTATTTTTCCTGAATGTTTTGGAAATTAATTCTTTACTTCTTGCCTCCTCTCATCTTTCTGCCCATCTCGCTTATTTCTCTTCCTCTATTCTCATACTTTCCCTCCAGCACTCAAACCTTTGAAATCATGGAAAGAAAATTCCTTTCATTGCATCGTTTCTCATGTAGGGACAAAATAACTATTTGGGGATGCGTGTGTGTGTGTGTGTGTGTGTGTGTGTGTGTGTGTGTGTGTGTGGTTGCAACCATGCTGTGTTCAGGTGTGAGGATGTAAAGTAGCTGATGTGTGTGTGTGTGTGTGTGGGTGCCAGTATGCATGCTGAAGTGAGACTGTCTCAGCCCGAGTTTGCAGTGGGAGGTAGGTCAGTGCACGCTGGGTTTGTGTGTGTGTGTGTGTGTGTGTGTGTGTGTGCAATTGTTGTACACTTGTGTGTGTTTCACTGCGTGGCAGTATTTATCCATGCGCATGTATGTGTGTTTGCGATGCTTACCACCAAACACAAGTTGGCTCACTAAATAGTAGGTCTGTGTTCAAAGTCAGCAGATTTATATTCAGCTCTCAGCATGCAGCCTACACACCCACACACACCCACACACACCACACACACACACACACACATACACACACACACACACACACACACACACACACACACACACACACACACACACACACACACACGTAGTTTACCCAGTATGTACCCACCTCATCAGCTACCACTACACCCCTGAGATACAGCTGGCTCCAGTCATGGATGATTGACACATGAGACAGCCAATTATAAAAGGCAGAGAAATGAACTTAAAATGGAGCAGCAGGACGTTTGTGTTGGTTTATGAATAAAATATGA
>JAXDDW010000002.1:10962500-10987500 GCA_034670385.1 Hoplostethus mediterraneus
TCTACTCTCTCTACACGTTTAACCCTATTAGTTACCCTCCGGTTAACTTGTCAGCTCGAGTCAATGCACACACACACACACACACACACACACACACACACACACACACACACACACACACACACACACACACACACAAGCATGGAAAGGCTGAGAGTCTCTCTGTCTCACACAGACACACATACAGACCACCTGCCCTACATTAACCTGTTGTGCCGCCAGCATCACAGTTTACTAGCTGCAGGGAATAGAGAGAGAGAGAGAGAGAGAGAGAGAGAGAGAGAGAGAGAGAGAGAGAGAGAGAGAGAAAAATGTGAAGGAGAAAGCTTTTCTCTCAACCTCAAGAATGAACTAGCATTGTCAGACATTGTGTCTGTCTGGTTTACTGTTGTGATGTTGCTGTGGCTGTCTGCTTGTTGAATGCAGTACTGTAAAGCCTATCTGAGCATCTGACACGGAGCCGGCCTGCCTCCTCTCTGGTGATACTGAGCAATATATGCTGCGACACAGAAGTCATTTTCAAGAAGAGAAAACAAATCCGAGGCTCTCTTCATGAATAGAAAACAGTATGTATGATGAAGCTAAAGGCAGCGTTGGGCAACAGGTCGACGTTCCCAAAACTGCAAATGACTCTGGATAGGGTATTGGAAAGCGTGAAGATGCATGCTGCTGCATATGCTCATGTGGAAATATTGGTAGATTTTTCTTTTATCATTTATGACCATGTATTTTTGTCATTTTATAAAGTAGTATAAAGTTTTCAGTGGTTTAGTCCCATTGCCATGCTGCTCCATTGAGACGTGTGTTGATTGCAATAAGAAGCGACAGTCTGAGCTTCTTGATGTCTGTAGGACACAGAAGGATATGCTCAGTGCAATATGTGTGTATTTGCCTCTACACTCCCATAACTATCCAAATCGCTTTCACAGAGGCATAACTCACGCTGGCCTCGTTCCCCACAGTGTCTGTTTTATTGACAGTGACTATGTGTTTAATACGGCGTATGTATTTCCTGCACAGATCCCATTACAGGACAGAATGATAACCAGCACAATAGACCCCACTACAGATGGTGGGAATGTACAGAAGGCTATAAAAGTGTAGTGGGAATTTAATATGTTTCATACTGAAGCGAGAAAGACACACTGACTTATACACACACACACACACACACACACACACACACACAGGCTTATGAATGTGCACACACACAGAAACACATATCAGAATTGACAGGGTAATGGTTTCTTGCATTTAGAGACGAAGAAATGTGTTATGACCTCAGTAAACCTTCAGCTGCTGGCTCCAAGTGAGGCTGGACACGTGCACGCACACGCACACGCACACACACACACACACACACACACACACACCTATGAAACCTTGTGGCCGGGTAGCCCCCTTAAAGCACATTCATTCTCTCCATTACTGCCCTCCCATAAAATCTCTGTAACACGCAAACATGGGGCAGTGCACTTAATCCACACACACACACACACACACACACACACACACACACACACATTCAGAGCATGCTTTAAAATGTCTTTATAGTGTAAGACACGCCAGAAGGAGAGGCAGTTGTTATGCTTGAAGGCCAGAGGGTTGTGTTGTTTTTTTTTCCACGTGAGATGCAAAATCATTTTGTCAATTCGCAGTGTGCCTGTCCTCGGGCGAAAAAATGTTAGTTTGTCAATTCGTACATTTGTATTTTTTTATTTAAATGTCAAGGTTTTATGGGGCTGTTATGCTTGCAATGGCGCAACCGATTTTTCCAATGTTGACTTCATTGTGTGGTTTTCTTGTTTTTACTTGAATTGGAAGTTTACAAGTCCTTTATGTGCTGAGCAATTTTCAGTTTTATACTCCTGAAATGGAATGAGGTGGTGGTGGTGGGGGGGGGGGGGGGGGGGGGGTAGTAAAGGAGTAGGCGTCATGTAGGAGTGAAAATGGAGTGAAGTGAAAGAGAAGAATGGGGTTTTGTCTCTTTCTTTTTCACTACTGAGATTATACAAATGAACGCTGAAAGCAGGAGCGCTGGCTGGTAAATTGATAAATAGAGGAGGGGGAGTTGGAGAGCACTTTCTTTTCTTTTCTTCTGTTGTGTGGTAATGCAGTGTGTTTGTGTGTTTACTGTTTAGTGGAATCCAAATGTCCCCACAAGAACAAACAAAAACAACAGAAAAGTGACCGCACTTGTGGCAACTGTTAACCAAACCCCATTAGGAGAAGGGTTAGTGTTGGATTTGGAGTTTGATTCAGGTTTTTGGGAGATTGGACTGGACTTGTCAGAGTTGAGAGTTGTTGGAAATGTGACAAAGGTGGTCTATGAAAGCAAGAGGGTTGACTTGTTGCAAGAAGAGGATGGTGTAAACATAAATCAGTGGCAAAATCAAGCACTTTTAGTGGACGTACTTTGACCGCGCCTCTATGCCCGCTCAGATTACGTCGCAGCCATTGAGCCCCCGTTTCGCGACTCCCGGCTGAGCCGATCTACCGGAGAGACTACGAAACTTTTGGGATCTACTTTGCGGTATGATAGGCGATGTTGTGGATATAGAGGCCAGGTTGAAAAATTGTCCTTTAAGGTCGGGGTGAGGGTTACGATCAATTAAGAGCGTCGTGGTCAGGATGAATGTTATGGATGATTTTAAGTCATTTTAAGTTTTCACCAGTTTAACAGCACAAAGTGTGTGTGTGTGTGTGTGTGTGTGTGTGTTTGATTCTTCCTCTCAAAACTGACCTCTGGTGTTTGCGAAAGAGCAGGACTCTACAGTCTGCAGCAGAGGAGGAGTGTACACCTTTAATAACACACACACACACACACACTTTGATCACTGCTTGAACTGAAAGAATATATGTAGTCAACAACTGCGTCTCTGCTCGTCTGTCTGTCTAGAGCGCGCTGCTTTCTGTGGAAACACTGAACAGGTGCTATGATCTTTTGGTTGATCAACGTGATGGTGTGTGTGTGTGTGTGTGTGTGTGTGTGTGTGTGTGTGTGTGTGTGTGTGTGTGTGCAAATCCAAACTCTCAAACGCTGAAATCAACATGAGAGCACAGGAGGGTGTCTTCCTGTTTTCCACTTGCCTGTCTCTCTCTAAGAGGATGTGTCCTTGGTGATGCTACAGTCTGAAGACACACACACACACACACACACACACACACACACACACACACACACACACACCCCGACATGAACAACACGCCGCATCGTGTAGGTGCGTCCTCCTCCTTCATTCAGATGAAGTCAGACAGTGGGATAATGGAGTACTAGCAACGCGTCAAAGCATCAGAAAGTCTTGATCAGTCGGCCGTTATCGTTGGAAGCGTTATTGATTTCTACCTCGCCGCTGAACTCTCGTGTCTCTTTTCTCAAACTTCTTGTCAAATTAGAAATGCCATCTAGCTGTGTGCAGCGATGCGTTCAACCGTCCCGGCGCCAGACTACAAAATCTGCCTGCTGTAATTGCCTAAAACATTTTCTCTCCTCCACCTCTCAGGCTTTGAGTTAATGTATCTTGTATCTGATAATGTCTGCGCGTCGTCTCTTTGCCTTGGCAGGGTGGATGTTTGCTTTTCGGCGGTGTAAAAGGGGCTCGGGCTATAATTTAATTGAATGGCATTGTTTTGCCGAGATCGTTCCGGGCCCTGGGAGAAAATGGTCTGTGAACGAGAGGAAATGCAGATTACTAAATTACAAACACAACTCACACACACACACACACACACAGGCAATGGAAACATGCACACACACACACACACACACACACACACACACACACACACACACACACACACACACACACGGAAACAAAGTAATCAGCTGTCGTCTTTGCTGCTTGTGTTTAGCTCGGTCTCGTCGGCTGCTTTCTAGCTTACTGCTCAGCTGACTCTACATCACTTTAAACAGTTTGGACAACATTTCAATTTCAATATTTTCACCCTCAGTGAAACTCTCTTCCTGTCTTTTGTTCTCTCTCTCTCTCTCTCTCTCTCTCTCTCACCCTCTCACTCTCATGCTCGCTCTCATTCTCTGTTTCTCTCTAGCAAACTTCATATTCGCACATTCCTTCTGCATTGATACTCATGACGAATAGTTGAGGGAGTCATACTCCTCTTGTCTACTCTCTTGTTCCCCCTCCTCCCCCTCCTCCCCCTTCCTCCCTCGGGCCATTTCCTAGTGAAATTTAAGACTGATGGTTATTATGAACAGTGGCAGAATTCCTTGAATGACCACAGTGGAAAAAACTTGCTTTCTTTTAGTTTTTCTCGATGTGTCCCACACACTCACTTTGTCTCGAGCTTTCAAACTCTCTGCCCTATGTTTGCCCTCTCTCTCTCTCTCTCTCTCTCTCTCTCTCTCTTTCCTCCATTTACGAATAATCGCACCAACAGTTGTCTCCTTTTCACCAAGCGGCTTGCCGATGGTCTTGTAGCCCACTCCAGCCTTGTGCAGGTCTACAATCTTGTCCCTGACGTCCTTAGACAGATCTTTGGTCTTGCCCATGGTGGTGAGGTTAAAGATACGAAGTGTGATTCTTTGAACAGGTTTTGTGCATACATGTAACCAGTTGAGATTAGGAGTACTTTCTTAAGCTGAGAGG
The DNA here is from genome assembly GCA_034670385.1 of Hoplostethus mediterraneus. Taxonomy (NCBI): domain Eukaryota; kingdom Metazoa; phylum Chordata; class Actinopteri; order Trachichthyiformes; family Trachichthyidae; genus Hoplostethus; species Hoplostethus mediterraneus. Next base: position 10,967,108 of record JAXDDW010000002.1, read on the forward strand.
AAAGCCGAGAGGACTAATCTGTGTGCCTCATGGGCACATAACCCTGTCTGTGGGAGCCAGAATTCTTGCTGGTCAGTATGGGGTCAAATACTTATTTCCCTCGATGAAATGCAAATCAACTTATAACTGTTATTTAATGCGTTTTTTCTGGATTTTTTTGTCGATATTCTATCTCTCACTGTTCAAATAAACCTACCATTAAAATTATAGACCACTCATTTCTTTGTAAGTGGGCAAAAGTGTGAAATCGGCAGGGGATCAAATACGTATTTCCCCCACTGTACATGCAATTCGTATTTGATGCTTTATACTGATAAATAAAGTTTGCTAGATTTTGGCGATGGTTTATGGGTCTGTCAGTTCTACGACTCTGGCAGGCATTCAATGTTCTATTTAATGATCACTCTAACTGCATCGGTCCATCAGCAGCATCACTTGGCTTCAATACGCTGTGTATGCAGCATGCTGACATTGTATGTTGAAGTATACAGCACAGTTAGTATGGATAGTATTTGTGTATGTGCTGTACAGTGTGTGACTGGACAGTGTGTGACTGTCCAAACTCTGCGAGTGACTGACTTGGGGTTAACCTTACCTAATAGGTGTTCACACACATGCACGCACATATGCATGCACTTACACACACACTCACCCCTGCAGATGGAGGGGGTGCCAAAAACAGCTGGTCAAACTGATAGGACAATTCATCAAACAGACACATACACTGACACGCATAAACACACACAAAGAAAAAGAGAAAGTGTGTGAGAGAGAGAGAGAGGGAGAGATTGAGTGAGAGAGACTGAGAGACAGAGACAGGGGAAAAGAAAGAGAACGAGAGAGAAAAATAAGGCGAGAAAGAACTGGAGCGAAGAGAAACTGAGTGATCAGGAGAAAATGAACCAAAAAATGAGATAAGAACAGAATAAGACAGAGAGTTTGAAACAAGAAAGAAAAATAGAGAGACAATGAGACCGAGTGCAGCTTACAGTCAACATGAACTCCCACCTTACCAAACATTACTTTTCATTTCTTTCCCTGCAGCATCATTTTTTGTTCTGCACACTGCCCACCGCTTTCATATCCACTCACATGTGTGCAGAGCGACACAGGCTCTGGCTGCATCTGTCATGTTTGTTTGTTGTTTTCTCTCGCTTTTTCTTATCTGTGTTTTTGTCCTTTGTCAAAGGTGCTTTTAACTAAATTTGACTTAGCTTGACGGAAATTACAGCGAGTGTTCTAGTTCTGTGGGGTAGATGCACAAAGGACAGATAAAGACTATTATTCAGCTGATGGACCGGGGTCAGGCTCCCCAGTCAGGAAGCATCCACCCTGCTGACGTGTCTTTGAGCACAACACTCAATCCCTACCAGCTCCGTGGGGCAAGTAAAAAGACAATTTCCCAATGGGGGATCAATAACGTATTACATTATGTTATCATATTGTTAATTGCCAGGCAGGATCAGTGAGAAAGCCTGTGACAGCAGCATCACCAGGGCCCTTCAAGGTCATGGAGATGTTTATATCCTGTGGCTCCACTCGGCATTTTGGTTGTGAAGTTGTATGGACACACACACACAAACACCTTTGCAATGTGTTTTCATTTTTGCCTCTAAATCTTTCCATTTTTTATTTTTTGTATGAACCTCACACAAAAACGCACACACATGCTTCTCGTATTATTCCCCACAAGTGACAAACGACTGTGATATCCGGCTGTCTTCTGATTGTCCTAATTTGGGCTAAGCCTGGTCTCATCAGGATTCTGACCCCAATTAAACTGTCTCGTTCAGTTTCAGAAAACCCCAGTGAAAATCCTGCATCAAAGTTTCCCTCGGTAGAGTCCACGGAGAGTCCATTGAAAACGTCTCTGTCACCGCACCTTTGAAAGTTTAATTGTCTCTAATCTTTGCCTCATACTGTGCGTGCAACCTAAGTGGCTGGTTTGAATTCCTCAGTGGGCCGTGTTGGATCACAACAGACAACCTCTAGCTGACTCGGGCTTTGTCAGGTTGCTGAATCGTGGTGAAACAGTAGGAGGCAGGAATGAGTATGACGAGTTCCAATTCATTTTCCCTTCAATCACTTCAAAACGGAAAATGGAGCCTAAGAGCCGTTTGCAAATAATAGAGCAGCCACTCATGGACGACCAGCTCTCATCGTCCCCGAAACTTTGCCAATTTTCGAATCTAAAAGAGAATTCACTTCTTTGCGTGGATTGAGTTGGAAGCGCGTTGAACCCAGTCGTGACCTCTCAGATGATCGCCGTCTCTCAAGCTGTTGAATTATTTTAAAGCGGTGGGAGAGAGTACGGAAATTCTCCTGGATGTTGGTTGTACAGCTTGGGCTCCACTCATGCTGGGAAAGGGTGGCGTCGTTGATGGGGTTCAGAGTGGACCTCTACAGTGTGGAAAATCTCCACATCCTCCGCTTTCCTACTGCTTTAAATTAGATTGTGTACTGAATTTTCATTTTCTGGCTCGCTAGCCTCAACATGACTCAACGTTCAACACGACTTGCGCCTTTATTCACCATCTGTGGAGGAATGAACTTTAGCCTCTCCATATTTGGTAACGCTGTTCTTTGCAGCGTTGTGTAAATCTCGTGACGTCCTCCTCATGAACTCCTGCTTGGATGTGTAGGGTTGTTATGTTCTTAGCGCAGGTGCAGGGAGGTACACCAAGGCCGTCAGGAGGAGGGGGGGGGGGGTTGTTTATTTCACTGAACAAGAGGGAATGTCTCACAGCTTCACTTTTTGACAAATGGCATGAGAATCCAACTGTGGCTGATATAATTCAAATTGTCTCCTCGCAGATTTTTAATAAACACTTTCTTTGGTGATCGCTCTTCGACGTTTGACACAATACATTTTACACCTGAATACCACTTGCTTGCATTCAGACTTCCTTTCCTTTTCAATTTTTTTCAATACCGCAAAAAAAAGTCAAAGGCTTTGTGGAAAAAAGAGTAGGCTACAAGATAAAATGGCTGGCCCTGATTGCTGGGTGTTCATGAACTCCCCCAGTGATGTGCATGTCACCAACTGCAGACGTCACACCAAACTTAAACATCACAGCCGAGCCCTTCTTCTATTCTGAATGGCAACCCATTGCTACTCTTTTCACTCCTTCGGTTTGTTTATCCCGTTTATCCTCGTTTATCCCGGACTTGTGCAACAGTTGGACGGAGAGAGATGGATAGAGAAACTAAACAAGCTATATGTCAACAGACAGGGGAGCTGCAGATACAGACAGACAGATGCAGCAGGGGTGTTACAGCAGAACAAACAAATGAGAAAGTGAATAATTGAGGACAAGCAAAAAAAAAAAAGTGGGGACTGCTGAGTTGAAACAAAATCATCCCACGATGCCACCTGAAAACTGTTACAGCAGATCAAATGCTTTTTTTGAGCTTGACTCCAATAACAGAGTAATTCTTCCTTCATCTCTTACCCAGATTTACATCACCCGTAAGATCTTCATCAACATGGCCACAGAGGCTGCTAGTTTCAGTCAACTTGCTCTAATAGTGGTTGGTGCTAGTTTTGGCTCTGTGTCCCTTTTTTTTGTTCTTGTGCACGTTGCTACACTGAAACTGCTGCTACATTTGGACATTTATGAAATATAAGGTTTCATATAGTTCATGGAGATTGTGATAAAGCAACAATTCAGGTGTTTTGGGTCCTGTACTTGATTGTGCTTTTATTTTGGAGGGGACACATAGTAAATAATAAATTCCATATTCCTGTTCTGACTAAATATTTTCTCCAGCAGTGGTGGCGGCCCACCATTGGACCAACCGTGGACAGGTTTGAAAAGATGACACACTGCGTGGTGCTACTCACATGTAATTCAAGATCCTACACTCACAGAAATGTTGAAAAGTGATTGAAATAGAAATAAATAAATCAAGTGTAAATAAATTCAAGTGTTTTTCTGACCCAAACTAGTCATTCTTGTTATCTTGTTGATTGTTAATAAATATTAACTAGTGGTTCATTGTTGGCTGGTGGTTTCATCTCAGCTTGCCTCTCAACCCTCTCTTGCCCTCACTACTCCCCTCCACTCCCCAACTTTTCTCTCTTCACCCTCCTCCTCCTCCTCCTCCTCCTCCTCCTCTCCTGACAGTGAAGAAATAATTCTCAGTAAATTAGTGTCTCTGTCTTTACTTTTGTCTAGCGGTTTGATGCTTCTTCGAATTCTCACGGAGGCAAACATCAAAGATCCTCCAAACCACTTTACAATTAGACTCGAGAGGAGAAGCTTAAAACAAAAAATGTGCGATTCCACTTTGAAGACCAAAAGTTCAATGAAAAAATGCAGGGAGAGAAGCCCAAACTTGTTTAGAGTATGAAATTCAATGCGTTTTTGTTTTTTTCATTTGAGAAAGAATAGTGTTAATTATATATCATGTCTGATTACCTGAATGTTTAATTTGGTTGGGAATTGGGATTATATGATTGGTCTGTTTTCCACTCTCTGTTGAGGTACGTGCTCATATCTGGGTGTTCTAGTTTTCAAACTATCAAAGAGAATGGGGCTTGTGGGGGTGTTGAAATCCCCCGAAGACAGGCAGGTAGACAGGTCAGAAGGTAGAGAAACTAGGTAGGTAGACAGAGACCTGAAGGGCAGCAGAGAGACAGGTATGGAGGCAGTCAGACATTCAGACAGGGTGACATCTTTTCCTTGCACATTACATATATACACATTCATTTAATTGATATGGGTTTCAATGAATTGAAACACAGAATCCTTGTCATTTTTTGGCATGAATATGGTCAAATGTAAAGAATACTGACACAAAATATCAGCTTCAGTACGGCCTGCAAAAACCCATATTGGTCAAACTCTAGCAGATAGAAAGACAGACAAGACAAACAGACAATCACACAAAACTATGCTATTAAACAAGAGGGTGCAGGGATGTGGAAGACGGAGGTGAGTGCCACACATTGCTTCCACTGTGTCTAGATGTGGGCAGTTAAACATTGATTAGTCATTAGCAGAGGGCAAAGCTAGTTCCTGCTCTGTGAGAGAGAGAGAGAGAGAGAGAGAGAGAGATGAAATTTTGAAAAAGACTGAAAGATGGACTGACGGATAGAAAAACAGGCATGCAGACAGATAATCAGACACTCAGATAAGACAGAGGAATGAAGTAAGTAAAGGCAGACGTGGAGGGGAAAAGGGATTTTCAAAGCACTGGAAGGAGATCTTCCGCTGAGAGTGAGCGCTCTCCTCGAAGCACATGTACTTCTCTGTTTACTAGCCCATAAACAGCAGCCATCAAATGAGAGCGCGAGCAGAAAATGCAGTGGTTTATAGATAGTGATCATCAAGTTTAATGTTGCATTGCACCTTAGTGAAATATGGTGTGTGTGTGTGTGTGTGTGTGTGTGTGTGTGTGTGTGTGTGTGTGTGTGTGTGTGTGTGTGTGTGTGTGTGTGTGAGGAAAAGAGACATCTTTAATGGGGGAATCTGTGTATTAGCGTGTGCATATGGATGAACTGTTCATCGGTAAGCCCGGCAGCCCTTAATCAAACCACTTCACTAAAAAAAGCCTTTAATCTTGTCCTGTCTCTTAAAATTCCTCAGCAAACATCGGGTGGCAGCGTGCAGGAAGTGTTCAACATCAACCCAAACAAGCACAACATTTTTTAATAGTATATTATGACGCCAAACCTATTGAAACAGCTTTGGAAAATTGTTCAGGGCTGATGTCAGATCAGATATTTAGGTTTTATCACACAGAACGATGACTACTGATCAACTTTTGGCAATGCATTGAAATAGGTTTTCACCATTTACGTCTATTCAACGGCAAAATGTTAGCTGGGATGTTGACACCTTTCCTGTGTGCAGTGGGTGGTGTTTGTTCTCACACATACGGGATGTAGTTTCCAAGGCTTGTTTAATCGTGCCTAGTCATACTTTGTGTGTTTGTTTGTTTGTCCTCCTTCCATCTGTGTCTGTGTCCTGCGAATCAATATTTCATGGTGGATGGACACATTGGACGTGTTTGTGCCAGCCGCCAACTGTGAAATGAAGAGATGGAGGGGAAAAGAGAAAGAGACGATAACATTGAGAAGACAGAGAGAAAAGGCCAGACAGAAAAACAGACAGACAGACAGACAGATAGCAAGACAGAATTGCAGTAGCTGTAGGGGAACATGTTTCCCACCGGACCGTTCCTGTCGTCATCGCTCTGCATGTTGGTTAGATAGCAGAGAGAGTTTGATATGTGTTTACCTGCAGTGTTTATCTGCTCTGAGCATGTCAGGTACCAACAGCATCTTTATGCGCTAACAACCTGACAAGTTTAAATTTTCATTGGTGTTTACTCACCCACTCCTTCACCTTTCTGCAACCCCACAGCAGCTTGTTTGACGTTCATCTCCTGTGAAATTGTTCATCATTTTTCATGACATGCTTATGAGTTTTTCATTTTAATTTCATCACCGTCATCATGTTGAAGTGATTTTTATGCCTGGCAGCAGGGCAGGCGTCTGCTTCTAGATCCGTCTAGATCTGCAAAGTGACTGTCTGATTTTTATTAGGTCCTTGTTGGGATGCCCCCTTGGCCAGCTGATGGCTCTCATGCGAGACCACTTTTAAAACACAACCTTTGCATGACCAACACAATGGACACAATCATACCCAATCATTAAAAACTATCAAGTAACACATAAAACTAACCAGCTTTATTGAAAATGACTGTTACCGCTTAGCTAAATTCAATTCCCATGCCTGTACTTTACGTGTAATATTCAATGCTTTTCTTTTTCTGGCAAGGATATAACAATGTTAGTTTTCACTTATTTTTATTAATCCTTAAACTTTTAATGTTATAGATGAAGTATAGCTGAACTACTTTCCCTTAAGTGGTTTCTTATTCTTTATTCGAGCTAGAGCATGTCTATATTGAGTGATACATTCAAAGCCGAGAAGCCATTTTGTCCTGCCGATGCATTTAAACATGAATACGATTTGGGGTTCCTGAAGCCTCTTACTATCGATGTGAAACATCAAAGAATATTTTTCTGTTGTAATAATTCACTCAGTTGTCTTCATGTCCGGTGAACCATCATCATATTCAGTAGTTTCCATTTCTCTAAAGTACTGAAGTTCTCATCCATGCACTCACTGCCAGAACTGTAGCTAACAAACAGCATGTGAACTGCAGAGCTAAGCAGTGTTATGGGCATGCTGGTGCCTGTTTAAACTTAATAATAGCTGCCTTGTTGATTGCTCTGAAGCCAATTATGGTGCTGGATAATGGAGGTTGATTGCTTTGAGCCCAATTATGTCCGCTTGCACACCCAATGTCTTTAATGTGTGTGGTTGAGCATGAGGTGCCATTATTCTGTGTGGTCAAATACAGTAGGTATCATGTGAGGTCTTAAATGATAACACTAAGCTGCTGTTACATGAAAAAAAAATCTTCCAATTTTGGTCTTTTTTACTGTACCTTTTTTACTAGGATTGAAAGTTTACTTGGCTATTTATGTGCTGAGTCGTTTTCTAGCGCCCGTGAAACCCACTGAAAACCCAATTAGATTACCAAGGTTTCAGCTATCACAGTGGTTGTATAGTGGCGCTCATTATAGAGGAATGACAGCGGGTTGCTGACTTAGGGCTGGTTGGTTGTACGCTGAGTTCTAGCTGAAGAGAGTGTTTATGAAATAGAAAATAGGCAACATTTGAATTGGGCCTACTGCCAGATGCAGCAGGACAAAACTAGAAGTCACAGTGTGTTTATTTTTTACAAAACCTCTGTATTTATTTTATGAAAAACTCTCTTTGCCAGAGCTTGGTGAAAGAAGACACTTTTCTTGCTCATTTCCGTGCTGTCATTACGACCAGGAATGGAGGACTTTAAAATACAGGTTACCTCAGTCATGAAAGGTGCGGTCTTACAGTTATTCTATTTTATGTGGGCATAAAGTAAGTGCAATTATTCTCTGTGGTGGTATTGTCGGTGCCACAGGCCAGGTGCCATTAACATCTATTCTAGCAGAACTGGTAACAGCTTGCGGGCTCATACTGAGGAATCAGCTGGAGGCTATAAAGGACTGACACCAACCAGCTGGGTCTTGAGAAAGACAGGGGAAGGCAGAATGTGAATAAGGCCGAGGTGGGTGATAGGGTTGATACCACCCCGGAACGGAGTAGACTACAATAGAAGTAGTTCAATTTGAAATGAACTATGAACATTAACATTCAAACTCATAGATGGTACTGCAAGATTTTGAAGTAAAAAAGAAACAAAGACACGTTTAGTTCAGTTGGTTAAGTAGGAAAATACTTGCTGAGTGTTCTTGGAGAGTTTTCAAGGCTTGGCGAGATACATTAGGCGACGTCTTGATGTGTACGCGATCCATCGGCAACACGGCGACTCTTAGCAGATTATTCAAAGAGAGAGAAAGCCAAATCTCACTGTATTTCAGGGAGTTTGCATTTAATGAGTTTCTGTTCAGGGGGTTTGCTTTGGTATAGAATTTGTGAGTCAGTCAATTTATACTTATAGTGCCAGAAGCCTGGAAGAACAGACACACCGAACAAATAAATGTATGAATGCCCACTAAGTGGTTTTGGAGATGGAAAGCGGGAAAGAGATTGCTTATCAGTGAAATAGACATGTGTTAGACAGAGAGAGAAGGAGGGAGAGGGGATAATAGAGGGAGACAAGAGAGAGAGAGAGTCGAGAGCAAGAGGGGTTGAGGGAGACAAACACAGAAAGAGGATGTTTCCCACAGGAACAGAGTTGATGTAATATTTAGAGGTAAAAGGGACACTGGTGTCACCTCCGCTAGCTTTTAGACCTCTCTGAATAGCAGTCAAACACTGCCAACTCCCCTGCTGCAAAATGTCTGCATTCGGGCAAAGTGAGCATCAAGCAGAAGCAAAGCGCAGGCTGCACTCCATTTATGTGAGCATGTGTCCTCCTAGCCTCCTAGCTCCCTCTCCTCACTGTGCCTCCACACCTGTTCAGCAATATCCCTTCATCTCAACAGTATCACCCCACCACGTGATTCACAAGTTCAGCAGAGAAAACATTATTGCACCAGATAAACTGTTTTTCTGAACATGTACTGTGTATCCATCCAGTGTACTGATGCAGTTTTAATGAAAACCACTCTACACCAATTCTCTCTGTCTGGATATACCAGGGTGTGAGGGATTTGTGCTATAGCTTTTGGCCACATATAGGGTCTGTATCCATTCAGCAGCAGTGCTGACACAGTTGTGGCTCCTGCTGTTGATACGTGAGATGGAGAAAACCCATTTGAAGTGCAGCGCTGATATTGGAGCCTTTCTGCTGAAGCTGAAATATTTTTAACTTTGTGTAACTGGCCTCTTGAAGCGCTAAAAACGTGCCCGGCTCTCAGCTGTGTGTGTCTTTTCCATTGTTAATGAGAGAAAGGAGCACTTTAGAGAGAGACCTCCCTGCCTCTTTAAAGGGTAATTCCGGGATTTTTCAACCTGGCCTCTATATCCACAAAATCGCCTATCATACCGCCAAGTAGATCCCAAAAGTCCCTCCTTGCTTTCATAGACCACCTTTGTCAGAGTTCAGAGTTCAGAGTTCTTGGAAATATGACAAAAGTGGTCTATTAAAAGAAGAGGGTTGACTTGTTGCAAGAAGAGGATGGTATAAACAACCGTCCTCTTCCTGCAACAAGTGAACCCTCTCGCTATAGACTACCTTTGTCCACCGTCTGGTTAAAAAAGGTCTATTTCTGTAGCGATCCTTTCAGTAATGTTGTCAGACACACGAATAACAATCTCAGCCTGTCAGTGGCAAAATCAAGCACTTTTAGTGGACGTACTTTGACTGCGCCTCTATGCCCGCTCAGATTACGTTGCAGCCATTGAGCCCATTACTCCGAAACTTTTGGGATCTACTGATCTACTGTATGATAGGCGATTTTGTGGATGTAGAGGCCAGGTTGAAAAATCCCGGAATTACCCTTTAATTCTTCAGCAACCCACCCAACAAGTCTGTCTAACTCAGTACTTCTTCATGGTCCATGTTTCAAGGATGACATTCATGAAGCGGTGCAGATGGGTAATCTTTTTGCTGAAAGTGTTAATCCTAGCTTGAAGGCAACACGTCTCCATCTCCGTTGCTGCAGAAAGTCAACGTACCTCTCTCCTCACCGTGTGACCTGACTTGTGTGAAAGTTCAGTTGCTACTACAGAGCAATGAGACTGACGTTTTAATTATTCATATGGGAGTTGAAACGGAGCATGACGCACGCGCACGCGCACACACACACACACACACACACACACACACACACACTGTAGCAGAGGTTACATGAACTTTCAAGCCCCTGGCCCTGGGGACCTTTCAGCGCCTTCCTCTAATGTCTAATTCATTGTGTGTGTGTCTGTGTGTGTGTGTGTGTGTGTGTGTGTGTGTGTGTGTGTGTGTGTGTGTGTGTGTGTGTGTGTGTGTGTGTGTGTGTGTGTGTGTGTCCTGAGCATGACAACAGGCTCTTTCATAAAGGTCTTGGCCCTTCCTCTACCTTGGGGCTTAGACTGCACGCTGGCTGCTCCTGGAAAGACCTACATCTCTCTGTTTCTCTTTCTCTCTTTCTCTCTCTCTCTCTCTCTCTCGCTTTCTCTGCATTTCTTCATCCCTCGCTCACTCTTTCCTTTTATTTCTCCATTGCTCTCAATCTCCTCTTTTGCTGTCAACACAATTTATTTCAAAAGACTTTATTGGCACGGCACAACCTCTGTGTCTTTCTTTCCTTGACCTCTCACTCACTTCTCAATTTGTTATTCTTTCTACCATTAGTTCTTATCTCTCTTTCATCAGACCTTACCTAACCTATACTCCCTTTTCCTCTTTTCCACCTCCTTCTCCTCCTCCTCCAATCCCTCACCTCCTCCAATCTTCTGTCTCTCTCTCAGTCTCTTGCTATTTATTTCAGTTTCTCTCTAATGTTTCTCTTTCTCATTAATACACTCCTGTGAAAATCTTGTAACTCAACTTCAATTTACATGGTGACATGCTCTTCTAAGGGTTGAGACAATTCTACGACCCTTTTGGGCTTATGGATCCCTTTCAAAACACGTTTGGATACACAAAAAAAAATGCATGGCGGTCAACCTGAAAACAAAGCTGTTTTTCTTAGTTCCTGAGAAGCTGACGTTTTGGAGGTACAAGGTTTTCAGCCGACAGTGACAGTATTATATTTCTTGTATACTCTCCTCCACTCACACACACACACACACACACACACACACAATCATGCCTTCTGGCCGCTGAAAAACCCCACTGGTGATATTTACATCTCATGGTAAATGGATGAGCTGAGAGAAGCTGTCCTGTCTTGTCTCTCGTCTGGGCTGCAGTGAGACGGAGAGGAATGGTTTTCACATCACGTCTCTATCTGATCTGTATCTACGGCAGGATAGAAGTCCAGCCTAGGAACAAGCGCTGCTCAAATGCCATTATAATACATTAGAAGAAAATCATGAGTGTATTAAGATCATTATAGTAAGACTTCCATTACATCTATACACAATTCATATCACAGTCATAGCTAATCTACTGTATAATGCACTATAATACATGCTTGTAATATAAAGGTAGTGCATTTTTGATGTTTGATGTTGCCTAGTCTAGTTTGCTGAAAGTACAAAAAGGATCGTGTGAGCATCCACTCTGGAAAATCTAATCATTGTACCCGGAGATAACTGTGTGCCCCCGCTGGCCCGGGATCACATCTTATCAGAGGTTTCTCTCCTGTGTCTCTGTTGCATCCTAGCCACAGTCTAAATTGACCACTCTCCTTTTTAAGAATAAACCATGCTAAAGTGAGTGAGTTATTCCCAACGCTTCGGTGACTGTAATTTGGGCCAGCGTGCATTTTGTGTTTCTTTTCAACAACACAACATACGGCGAAGATGTTGCTGCTAACGACATGCTGTTTGTTGACAACATCACGCAAGGCTTGTCACCCCCACACTACACAGTACTGATGTACCGAAAGTGACATCAATTTTCGAGTGTTTCTTTTTTTTTTTCCCAGGCTATTTGCACAAACAAACGTAGGGGAAAGTAGGTTAGAAAATGTGAAAAGAAATGGAAAAGTGGTGCATAACACAGAGAAGCCTATTCAGACTCACCTGAATCATTTTGGGTGAGGTGATTCACAAAATTAAGCTGCTGAGGTTTACAGCGCTTCACGTCAAAACAGATTTCCAGTTTCCAGACTCCTTTTTCACAGAGGTTGGCCTCCTATAGTTGAACCAAACATGTTTAAAACTATGTATCTCCAGTGTGTGTGTGTGTTTGTGTGTGTGTCTGAGCTGAAAAAAAGAAAAAGAAATAAAGAAAAAGGCGACAAACACCGACAAACATTTGTCAGATCATTTTGACTCCTACATTATAGCTCAGCTGTTGTCTGCTGAGCAATTCCGTAGTAGACTGACATATAAATGAATGTAGCTTGAAAGCACTCTGTGTGCAATCCATTTCATTTTTTTTTTTTTTTGCTGTTATCATTCAGAGACATGTAATGCATTGTGGGAAGAGTGCTGTACCAACCTTCAAATATAACTGCCTTTATTACTGTAAGAAAGGAAGGACAGCAGTTCATATAACTGAATGGATTAATGTCATCCTGATGGACCGGAATAAAATCAAATCAAATATATTGGCTTTTGGCACATAATTCACCTGGAACTATCTAGAGACTGAACATAAGGGCAATGCGATTTCATTCTCTCTCTCATCCTCTTTCAAACACACACAGACATTAGTTAAACTTGCAAGGACGCAGGAAGTGAGCATGCTTCGTTCTCCAAACTCCTCAGTTGTGATGCTGAAATGCTGAAAGGTTTGAGTCATTGCATCAACACGACAAAAAGGGAAGCAGACATGACAATTGCGGGATGAGAATGCACTTTCCCAGTCGGATGCTCGAGCCATGTACATTATTTAGTATCTCTTATTCTTCTTCTCTTTCTCTCTATCTCTCTATCCATCACTCCATCCGTTCTTTTGACTTCACTTTCTCTGCTGTTTCTCTCTCCGACTCCTTGTCCGTCTCCGTCTGTCTCTCTGTCACCTTCACTTTCTGAGTAGCCATTAAGGCTTTCAAGTTTTTCTGAAGCACGGTGCTTTCAGCGTTGTTCCGGAGCTACATTATTTTCACCCCCGGCTGGTTGTTCTCCATCACAACGTCGGCAAAACATACACACGCTCGTATACCCGAGAAGAGGTTCACAGCATCCTAGTTTTCGGAGTGAAAGGGTAACTGGCATTTTCCGTTTGTCTGCCTCCATTTCCTCCTATTGTGAAAGAAAAAGGCGACAGGGTCTGCAGCAGGGTTTCTGATTGAATGCTGTCTGTGCCAATTCCCTCCACTGGCAATTTCTTTGCCAATTTATCCTTTTATACTGTAAATGTGTTTTTTACTTACCATCAGTCAGCCTTCAGAAGTCCTGTCTCCAACAGCTCTGACAGCTGATACTGTATCCTAACTGTAGATGTTTCATGTTTCGTGTTTTTCGTGGGTCCGTTCCATATAAACATGAAGCAAAGCACATGATTTTTATTATATCATCATCATTTTCTTTGCAGTTACTGGAAAATTAACTTTTTAGAGACACAGCATTTCTGCAGGACACTGGCAATATGCATACACATACACACAAAATAGATGTGCAACAGTGAACAGTTGAGAATCGTGTGTGTGTGTGTGTGTGTGTGTGTGTGTGTGTGTGTGTGTGTGTGTGTTTTGGTGTGTGTGCATGTGTGTGGTCCTGTCCTGTCAGCTTTTCAAAGTACTGCCAGTAGATTGGTTTGTCATGTTGCTGACTGGATGCTTCAGTTTTTATCCAGGGCAGAGCCTTTTCTGTCTGCATCACACACACACATGCACACACATGCACACACATGCACACACATGCACGCACACACACGCGTAAACACAGTGAGTTTGTCTGTCTGTGCTGCCTCAAACTGCTGCCCTGGTTTCAGAATAGCCATTTGTCAAAGTCACTCTCTTTATGTGTTGGAAAATTATGTAGGGCTCTTTCTCTCTCTCTCTCTCTCTCTCTCTCTCTCTCTCTCCCTGTCTGTGTGAATGTCTCTCTCTCTTTTTTTCTCATACACCTACTTTCCCCTGGCCTCTTTGTGTTTTATATATGTGATTTTCTTTCTCTGACATTGAGTGTGTCTGTGCATGTGAATGTATTGTCAATGGGATGGAAACGCTTTTATTCATATTCTTATGTGCTGGATTGTGTGTGTGTGTGTGTGTGCATCTACATTTCATACCATCAGTTAGTTACCAAAGCAACCAAGTTCCTGTGACTGTAATGGATTTTAGGGTGGATTTTCCCTTATTTGTGTGGTTGAATCTCCTTTGCTCGCTGAATTGACCTCATCATAAAATGTTACTATAATATTCACTAAAGCTTGTTATTAAGCAGCCATGCTCCATTACAGGTGCACGAGACCCCGGCGCATTCCCTCTTCATCAAGACCATTTAAACACCACTATTAAACACAGCCAAGCACGTGCAGTGTGTGTGTGTGTGTGTGTGTGTGTGTGGCCTTTTACGCCTGTGTGTGTGCACCTGTGTGTATGAGTGCTATTAGGTGTCTAGGTGTGCCTGTATTTGGGCATGCGTGTGTGTTTGTCATGTTTGTGCAGGTATGCCTGTGTGCAGTATAGATGTGCATGTGCCTGTATTTTTTCATGGTTCATGCATGTATATCTGTGTGTGTGTGTGTGTGTGTGTGTGTGTGTGTGTGTAATGGTTAAGAGTGTTGGTGAAGGATCTGATGTGTGTGTGTGTGTGTGTCTCTGCAATACTAAAAACCAAGGGCAAGAGACGTAGCGATAAATTGGCCACCCATTGAGAGAGAGAGAGAGAGAGAGAGAGAGACGCTGACAGAGACAGATAGTCAAAGACAGAGTAATAGATGCACAGACGGTCACAGTAAACAGACAGAAAGATGCAGAGTGACAGAAATACAGTTCAGACGCAGACAGACAGACAGACAGACAGACAGACAGACACTGGATCACTGTAACGGAACATCATGTTAATAATAATTATTAATTGTACCCAGTTAGCGCTGCAACGATGAGCACAGTCTATAGATCGGTGTGCCGAGAGAGATGTAGCGAGAATCAATTTTGAATGAGCGGAATAGAGAGAGGGATGTATACTAAAAATAGACAGACGGACGTAAAGAGACGAGCATAGCAAGGCGTTGTAGTCGGCGGCGAGCGTGAGTACAGTGTGTGTACAGGACATCAACCGTCAACCAGCTGCTCCACAATTATTCAGATGGAGCTCTGAACAGGTGGAGGATGGAGGTTTTTACTCTACAGTCTCTCTCTTGCTCTCTCTCTCTCTCTCTCTCTCTCTCTCTACTCACTCACATGCTTGTGACACACCGTCAGATGTACATACAGACACACAAAACTCACATCCCAGGAAAAGCAAGTGTGTGTGTGCGGTGTATGCATTCATCTGTGTGTTTTCAGCGATGGTATTTGCAGCCTAGATACATATCATTTGATTATATTTGCAGCCCACATACAGATTTCAGAGAAGAAATTGAAGTCTAGACGCAGGTTTATTTTTGTGTTTTTTATTTGAATTCATCTGTCTTTTTTTGGGGAGGGGGGGTGTGTGTGTGTTTATGCACATGAGTGTACGGGTGGTTGTGTCTGCATGTATGAGAATGTGTGTGTGTGTGTGTGTTTTGTCAGAGCTGTATGGATGTACAGAAAACAACCCTTTGTGTAAATATCACATTGGGGGGGGGGCGTCCCCCTGTGGGTGTGTCTGTGCGTGTCTACGCATGTGTTGATTGATGGGGTCACAGCGGGAGGCTAGGCCTACTTACAACTTCCTTCATACCTCTCCCTCTCCCTCGTCTCCCCTCCTCCCCTGCATTCCCTCCCATCCCGCTGTTCCTTCCTCGTTTAATCTGGCACAGCGGAGGAGACGGGGAGAGAGAGAGAGTGAGAGCGGGAATTGACAAGGGACACCGCTCATCTTCAAACATCACGCTCATCCCTCTTTCTCCCCTCCCAACACCTTGTCTCTTTACTTTGCCCTCACTTTTCTCTCTTTACTCCCTCCCTTCCTCCTCCTCCCTACAGCTTTGTCTCCTGTTTAACTTCTCCTCCCCCCGCCTCCGTCACCCTCCACATACTGAGAAACAGAAGGTACAGCCTCAGTGACGTAAGGCTCCTTGTCATTCCTGTTTTCTTTTTGCCAATGTGCTCCAAAGTTTTTTTTTCTGAACCTGAACTTGTCAACTCTGGATTTTTCTTTTTTCCTTGTTGAGGAGGAAAAATAACCTCAAACCTAAAACATTTGAAAGCTAAAATACTTTGGGGAGTGTCACCTCGATAGACCCGGCACCAAACGGGGGGGCTCTACTTGGCACTCTGGATATCTCCTCTTGCATCTTCTACCCTTCAACCTCCTTTCTGCTCCGTTATCCTCTTGTCTTCTGTGTTTCAGATTTAATTATGTCTTTGTTTTACCTGAACTTTTCAACTTTCCCTTTCCTCGTAGTCTAGTAGGGAAAACGAAAAACTGGATGAGTAGGCGTGTGTGGAGCAACAAAGAGGGAAGGAATGGATGAGTGACAGGAAGACAGGTGAGAACCGACAAGTTCAAGTGTTCATCTCTTTTCCTGAAAACTGTTTTCTAGGTTTCATTAACATTTTGTTTTTGGCAGATTGCCTCAGTCTGAAGACAGCTAGCTTTGACGTACATCTTAACGAGAGATTTCATGAATACCATAAAATCAAATAAAAGATTCTACAAATGCAGTGAGACACTTACTTATTTCAAGGCAATTTCACTTGTTTTGCATCACTTTGCTGCCCCGTCAACTAATGGACTGTTGATGATCATCTTTCAAGCCTTTACAAAGGATAGTCAATCACTGGATTAGTGTGTATATTGTGTGGTGGAGGAGGAGTGTCTGTGTGTGTGTGCATGTGCGTGTGCGTGTGCGTGTGTGTGTTTAGCTGTCAAAAGAAAATGAATAGGGGGCGGTGCCGGGTATTGTGGAGGGAATGACTACTTAAAGACCACCACCAAAGCAGCAGAAACACACACACGCACACACACACACACACACACACACACACACACAAACACTCCTTCTGAAAAACCACTAAAACACTTGACCTTTCACCTCGCCTCCTCCGGAGCCCAGTCATTTTATTGGCTCACCCTCTTTTAGCCCCGGCCAGTTCAAACAAACGGGCTCTTTGTTTATTATCTGTGGCTTTGTTACTGTGTCCATCTACTGCTTGGCTGTATATGTGAGTTTCCCTGACACAGAGAAAGCGGTTTTTGATTGTCTTCCTGTGCTGTTAAACAAAGTCTTAACTAAACCCAGCGGTAAGCGAGACAAGAAAGAGATTGACTTTCGGACGGGAGCGAGACAGGCGGACTGTCAGGAACAACGAGATACAGATCAGGCGGGCGGGCAACAGACAGATATACAGACGGGCAGGAAGGCAGGTATACAGATTGACAAGCTGAGAGGCAGACAAGCAGGGGGTAAACACAGCAACCATGTTTATTAGGAGAGGAGTAGTACAGTCTTTGTTAAACCCCTTTTGTTTCTTATGGGTAAAAGAAAGAAAAGTAAGAGTAAAACAGAGGAACGTCTATCTGATATAAAGGGAGAGAGAGAGGGAGGCACTACAAGAGGCAGGAGCCGTGGGAGGAATGGAACAATAATGAAAGATGAATAGGTGCAAATTGGCAATAATCAAACCATTTTTACCGTTGCTATGGGAACGATGGCAGAGATAGAGTTGGGTGGGAGAAAAGGTATAATCAAAAATTGCGCGTGTGTGTGTGTTTGAGCGTGTGCAAACATGTTTTCTTCCTGTGTCCATGCGGGATGTTTATCACAAGGTGTATCTATGCATCTGTAGATGTGTGTGTGTATGTGTGTGTGTGTGTGAATGTCGTCATCACTGTGTGCACGTATGTCTTTGAGTGTGTATCTATGCAGAAGAGAACCCTTAATAGCATCCTCCCACCTCAAACCCACCTTCTCCTCAGGTAATTATCCTCTAGAACAAATGCAAATTGAAAAAGTAATTTGATGAATGAGAGGAAATGAGAGCGGGTCTCTCTTATCTGGAGGATAAAAGGAGAGGGGGAGCCGGGGTCTATATTTAGTGGGATATTGTTAAGAGAACAGTATGCAGGCAGACTGTAGATCCACCTGTTCACGTTTTAATTCAACAAGTGAGTTTGGAAAGGCAGTATGTTGTAAATAAGATAGGTCTATGAGGATGGATGTTGTTGGGATGTTTTCAATGTCAGCAATATCAACTCTAACATGCTTAAATGCCATTTTTTGCTGAATGAAAGCACATAATGTTATTGACCAGATACATTTTTCCAGATTTAGACATTTTGAAGTTGTTCAATATGTTTTGATGCCTTATGCCAAAACAGGGAATATATATATCTACTGTGACAATGGGCACTGTGAGCAGGAAAGGTTTTTCACTGTACAATATCCCTAAAATCTTTAATATTATGGGTAAGTTCTCTGATGCACCAACACGTTGCCAAAAATAGTCCAAAACCAAAAAGGAAAACAGAGCCTCTGAAGAGCCGCTGTACTGGAAGACAGGTAACAGAGACATACTGGTCCAGTCCAACAAACACATGGTGGAGCGCTGGAACAGTCTCAGGTTACAGGTTTCAACAGATGCCGTCTCTGACTCAAAATTACGCCTTTGCTGTTTGTCGATACCTTCACAGTAGCACTGTTGCTCTCTTTATCACCTTCTCTCTCGCTCTCTCTGTCTGTCTCTCTCCAGTTGTTTCTCAGCGGAGGGTTTATTATTGCTGTGACAGCCTTAAAATCGACTGTGATGGAAAGCAACATTTGAAAGGCTTCACAAAAGGAGAGATGAAGGGAAGGGGGGGAGGGAGAGAAGAGGGAAAGAGCGTCTTTCAAAGGAATGCAATCCCCTTGTCATTCCTGATCCATCTCTTAGCATATATGTATATATATAGCGTATGTATGTGTGTATGATCATCTGAAGCATTTTTTTCAGTAATTATATATACATCGTCTGTTAAGAGAATGATTTCATTTGACACAACAGAGTTTATTTCCACCCTCAAGGGTTGACCTTTAAACATGTTCCAACTTTGTTGAAGCTGATGTTAAAGTTATACTGATATTCTTATGGCAGCATCTCAACACTATTGTTTCATGTCTATCTTCAAAGAGAGAAAAACAAGTGCGAGCAAAGCGTGGCTATATCAGCGGCATTAAGATGGAATTTGTACAGTCGAAGATGCACTTTAAAAGGTTAAAGAGATTTGTTGGGATATTGAGTATCTGTGGCCCTGACCTCTTCCCCCGTAGCATGTCATCTGTTTGAGACTCTGCTGCCTGAGTGGAGCCATTTATAATAATCAAGATTTGGAAATGGTAATTATGTTTAGGAACTCTTTAGTTACTGGTAGAAATGTTCAACCACCTGGTGCATGCAATGGATGGTTTTGGTAAGCAACTAGGAGAGATGGTTGCTGGAAAATGGCTGCAGAAGGGAGATCAAGATTGTAGTTGAAGGAGGAAAACATGGCACACTTACATATTGATGTCTGTTTTATATGTTGTGCCAGCCATGTGGAATTTCAAAACAGGGGCATTCAGTAATTGTCGAGCGTGTGCCCTAGTTGAGGTTTCTTTTAAACCCACAAGAGCAAATATTGTGGTTGATTCTGAATTCCCGGTTGTTGTTCATCTGTGGTTTGGTTGAGCTCAATACTAGCAACTGCAATCACAATTTCTGGTGTGCAATTTGCTGAAGTGTACAGGCAGAACCACATGTTTTTCACTGCGTAGGCCAATCATTCATCCATTCATTCATTAGTACAGTTAGTCAGTCAGCGCAGTCTGCTGTGTACTGAATACCTCATAGACAATCAATAAGACTTTAATTCAACTCTCAAAGATAATTTCATGCTCTCAGAAGCCCATTGGTGAAATTAATACATCTATTAAGTCACTGGGCTATGAACTTAATATTACTCAGCCTCAGAGAGAGAGAGGGGTGGGGGAGAGAGAGGGAGAGAGAGAGCAAAGAGAAGAGAGTGCCATGGTCAGGGCTGTCTCTGCGTGTTAAATGAGAGTTTAAACTGTTAATCATCTTGGTTAGCTTCCCTCTCAGACAGGGGCCAGCACTCTAATGGTCTAATAAGACTCTGAAACACTTTCCACACTGCCGGAGGAAACAGCCAATGCTGCTACGGACCTGAGAGAGAGAGAGAGAGAGAGAGAGAGAGAGAGAGAGAGAGAGAGAGAGAGAGAGAGAGAGACAAAAGGAGGCTGTGCTTTTAGTGCAG
>JAXDDW010000002.1:10990000-11050000 GCA_034670385.1 Hoplostethus mediterraneus
TTTCACACAGTGGCAGCAACCCCCTAGATTCCTCACAGATCAGTTACCTGTGTGTGTGTGTGTGTGTGTTCCTCTGTCTCATGTGGAAAAAGAGAGGCATGTGTGTGCCTGTGTGTCTGTCTGTGTCAAAGGAATGCATTCATTCTGACTGAGCAGTCCCTGCTGGTTCTTCAAGGGGAATATATATAGCAAGGTGGTTCATGCTCTCACGTACACCGCAACACACACACACACACACACACACACACACACACACACACATACACAGACATACCAAGGCACACTGTGATTGGGCTTAATGGCCTTATGAACAACAAAAGGCTTTCAGCTTTCTTGTTTGGCCCTTTGGCTGCAGCACTCATTAACTCCCACAGGAAGTCGTTAAGGCAGCAATCCGTCCTGATAGGTCAACAGCAGCTGAAAAGGTTCCCAAAACCAGGAAGTAATCAGGCCTTGATTATCAACTTGATGCCAAGTGCAATTAAGCAGTTTTTCTGTGTTTGTGATTGTACCTTTTTTTTTCAGCTGTGCCAAGAATGAGAACGCTGCACATGATACAATTATTTTGTTACTGATGTGAACGTTTTTGAAATCGTTAAAAACTTTTCATACGTAAAGGCTTTGAAACCGGAACTTTGAAACGAAAAAAAAAAACAGGAACTAGAAAAAGGAACAGAATACAAGATGAAACAATTGGTGCATTGAAGAGTGAGTTGCTTATTACAAGTATTTCTTTTTAACTTCCCTTTGGAAGATCCCTTGGAAGCTGGATTCATGTAAACTTTCCTCTAGCATCAAACCGAGTGTTGTACACAAACTCACTTCTAACACCCAAACAGATATTATTATATATATATACACTCATCCTACATAATCACATATGGGGAAGTTACATCCCATGTGGAAGCTTTCAAAGGCTTTTTGTTGAGTGAAACGTCTCAATGTTTTTGATGACCTTTGCTTTTTATAATTCATGAGCCTTCTGTGTTCTCACCACCTGGAAAATTGAGGTTAAGGTTCTAACAAACTAACAAACTCCACGTCAACCATAACAAGGATACCTCTTAAGAGTCACCCATGGGACTTTTTCTTCTGCAGACAAGTAAAAAAAATGAATCAAGAAAATATAATTTAATAAAAGAAAAAGTGAAAGAAAAAATAGAACACAGCTCTCCCTCCCTTACCACCCAACCACAGCAAAATGGAGAAAACAGTTTGCTCAGTTTGTAGTTTTACCAGTAACACTTTGGAGTGGTTTTTGCTGCTGGGTTGCCCCCTTTCTACTCTCTTCACTCTTCCTGGGTTCAGACACCAGCCACCTAGGAGGGAAAGAAGAGAAGACTGGAGTGTGAGAGGTATTCAGAGAGACTGACAGTAGTTGTAGTTGGGATTTCAAGACATGTTGGTGGCTGTTTGTGAACGCGGTGGTATCCAGTGGAGATCAGTTCCTGAGCTCAGAGGCTATAGCGCTGATCAAGCGTTTCTGGTAGCGTGTCACACACCGAGACATGGATGCAGGTACGCATGCAAACACAAGCACTTGAAAGCATAGACGCATGCACGAACACATTTGAGTGTGTATGAGAACAGCGCTCATGCACACACACACACACACACACACACACACACACACATCCACAAAGTGCACGTGTACTGTACGCATGCACATACAAACATACATTACACACGCTCTTTCTCTCTCCCTTCTTCAGCTCCAACAAGCACAGGGTTGTTAAAATTTCTGGTCGGCAGAGGCCCATGAGAGATGGTAATGATAAGTCGTCTCTCTCTCTCTCACTCACACACACACACACACACACACACACACACACACACAGAGACACACACAGAGAGTAATGATAAGGTGTCACTTACGAGACTTGCAGAACAGATGCAAGCAGGGCCAGAATCGATAAGCAGTGGTATCCTGCGGGAAATGTAAATAATGCTAGGCTACACACACCGACCACGGGTTTTAGAAGTGTAGATTACTATTCCAATGAGTGCATGAGAGAGAGAGAGAGAGAGAGAGAGAGAGAGAGAGAGAGAGAGTGTGGGAGAGAGAATAATAGTTTGAGAGAGAGAGGGAATAAGCCACAGAAAAAAAGGTGGAATGGAAGAGAGGGTTAAGAGAGGCATGGAGAGTGAGAGAGGGAGCAATGACATTAAGTGTGAAATATTTTGAGGAGATGAAAAAGCAAGTGAATATTCTGGAGAGGGACGAGAAGAAGAGAGTGAATTTCGCAGTCCACTGTGAACGTCTGGTTTGGGTATATGGGTCATTTGTCTCACTTCAGACAGTGGGAGATTCTCTGTGTGTGTGTGTGTGTGTGTGTGTGTGTGTGTGTGTCTCTCTCTATCTCCCCTCTCTCTCTCTCTCCCTTCTACTTTTCATTCCCTCTTTCTCTCACTCTGTCTCTTTTTCTCTCTGTCCTTCGACTACAGTCTGCCCTTCTCTCACGCACAGATAGGCAGGAACACACACACACACACACACATACACACACACACACACACACAGGTCTCAGTTTTGACATAAGCCAGACAGTGCAATTATGGGCTATTCCAGTGGCCCTGTGTCTCATCACCTCTGATTGGTTCAAACATGACATTGCTTCACTGGGTCTGTCCCCTTCACTGTGAATAGAAACCAGTGAGCAGGTTTAGCCCCTTTTAGTTCCAGCTGATGCCTACAGAACCAGTCCCATGTTTTTTTTCAAATTTGCTGCACTATTGCACTACCCCCCCTAAGAGGACGTGTTTGGAAAGCCCTGCAGTGTTAATGCAGGATAGGTGCAGGGTGTCCAGACAGCTTACACGGTGACTACTGCTGTATATGGACGACAGAAACGGTTTAAGTTGGGGAGTGTAATCATCTTCAAATGTGTATATTTAGTTAGTCTAAGATATACAAATCTACTAAAAGGTACAGTCACAAATGTTTACATATTTTCAGAATTTTCCAGAATTTCACTACTGTAACAGAAAGAAAAGCTGAAATGAAATGAGTAAAAATCCTCTTGATTATTATGATAAATTCTCCCACTGCATTGTAATAAACATAAAAAATATATATAGAATATTTGCAGGTTATAGTCATTTAGAATAAATATTTAATACAAAGCCTGTGACCTAGTTAGATCACTACATGATGTCAATTTCTGTTCAAAATCTGAAAACTTAGTTATTTTCTCAAACATTGAGACCATTTCTGTAGACTCACAGATGTAGTGCTGATGCAAGGTTGTTTCCAGATGTAATGCAAACTGCACTTTTCACTGGTCTGGATCCACACCATCTTGGCTGGCTGGTAGTGGCGTACTGTAAATGTCATGAAAAAAATATTGCACTTATTGGAAGGTCATCAGTTCAAAAACACGCTGGAATTGAGAAGGAAACGACTATGGCTCTCCTCTCCCTTAATAAGTATAATTTGCCCTTGAGCAAGGCATTTAGCTGAAAAACCTCATTGTTGAAAAAGGGCAAGTGCAGTGCAGGGTGAGTGCTTTGTACTGTAGTCATATTCACGTTTTACTATTAAAACCCTGATGTATCTCTGCATTGAATCCCATGCCCAAAAGGTGAATCTGGGTAACATGCTGAATGATTTAACTAATACAGTGATGGAAAACATCCTGAAAATAGAATCGCAGTTGTGAAGTCAGAAGTGTGGTTTCACGGCGTTGTGTTTGCAGTGCCGTATTTAATAATAATCTAACAAAGTGCTTTCTTTTCTCTCTCTTTTTTTTCTCCCCTCTCCTCAATGGATCCTGTCTTCTGCTGAAATCATCTCAGGTAAGAAAACACACTAACCTACAATAAAAGCTTATATTAGATCCAATACAAAAATATCAATATGGAAGTCCCACTTTTATTACCCATGCTGCACTGCTGCTGCGTTATGAATAAGCAAGCAACCATTCATTGAAAAATCCAACATTACTAATGCAGGGTATCTGCAGCGTCGATTCTGGATACCACTACAGTAATGCAAGATAGATATGGGGCGAAGTACGTCTACTACCTGTACACAGCAATACTGCAGGATAGATGGATGTATATATATATGGTATTGTATGCCGTATATATCCCAGCATATGATATTACCGGACCTTATATCTCTCATATCTTGAGCTTCACCAAACTCCCATTAACTCGGGGTGATGTGGTAGCACAGCGCTGGATCTCGTTAGATGACAGCGACGGAGAGATACAGTTTTCTGATTCTCAGAGAAATAGCTTTGGACAGGAACAGTGATTCTCGATCTCCAATTCCCCTTGGGGTGCGTTAAGTTTTTGTTCCAGCTTATCCCTCCATCTAGTCGACTCAATTGTGCTGTTCAGTGAACAGTGAAATGGACTTAGCAGCTCCTCAGTACTGTCAGGTGTGTTTGTTCTCTGAAATAAATGAACAGATGGCTCGCAAACCAACACGAGTCGTGGAGGGTAGAGGTGTGGGTGTGTGTGTGTGTGTGTGTGTGTGTGTGTGTACGCCTACATCAGCCTGTGTGTGTGCATGATTCTGTGTGTGTGTGTGTGTGTGTGTGTGTGTGTGTACGACTTGCTATGAAGTGCAGTGTGTTGAAGTGGGCATTTTGGCATTCTGTAACTTGGCTCAGGTTTTAGTTTTGGACTGTGGGGTCTGGCACGAAACAGAAGAGGAAAGAGGGGCGAAACAAGGGAGTGAGAGATGGGAGAGAGAGAACACAGACTGTGGGTTAGGATATTAGGAGGAGGTTGGAAGGGAGGAGGAGGAGGAGAGGATGAGGAACGAAGAGGGGATGCATGGGGTCCAGGTGTGTTAAGGTAAAGGAAAGAGAGATAGGAAATATGGAGGGATGGAGATGTAAAGAAAAGAGGAAATTAGAGGGCATCCCTTGAAAGGCGAATGAGGACAGAGGGGAGGGGGAGATGGGGGAGAGAGAGGAAACAGGGGGGATGAGGAGAGGAGGAGGAGAGGGGAAATAGAGAGGGAGCAATTCTGTTGGTTTTGGAAAACAAAAAAAAACTAAAGGGCGGTACATGAGATGATGAGATGGAGGAAAGGGCTGTGAGGAGAGAGGAGAGGAGGTGGATGAGGGGAGCAAAGGTATGGAGAGGCGTGGGTGGTGACATGAAGAGAGCAGAGGTAGATGGGTGAGGCTGATGAGAGAAACAAACCAGAGGAGGGGAGGGGGCTGGGTTTGCTGACACAAGAAAAAACAAAAAAAATGAAAGAGACAAGAAGAGAGAGAGAAGAGGGTAGGGGGATCTGAGGATGAGGTGAGAGCTGCAAGATTAGATAAGATTAGAGATATAGAATGAAAGGAGATATGAGGAGGAGAGCGGAGGGGGGCAGGAGGAGAGAGCGTACAAAGGGCAAGTGGAGACGAGAGAGAAAATGGAGGCTGAGATGAGGAACAGGAAAGGGGCGTTGTGAGGATGAAACAGAGAGGAGGAGAGCAGACGGGGAGTATGATGATTTAATGAAAAAGTAAAAGAGAGAGAAAGAAAGAGGGGAGGTGGAGGAAAGGAGAGCCGGCATGAGAAGGAGAGAAAGACAGGGCCATTTGGACACATGGTGGGTTTTTGCGAACACAAGAGAATCACAGACAGACAGACAGCAGACAGCAGCAGACAGACAGACAGGCAGGAGGTGTGGAGGAGCTGTGACATGACGACTCAGTGACCCAAACAGAAGATCAATTAGCATGTGTAAATTAAAGTTGCTCCTCCTCCAACACTCCTCCTCCTGTCACGCGTTCTTTCCTCTGTCTCACACCTTTCTCTTTCATTCCCCCTTCAACCCCCTGACACCCTCATCCTCTTTTCCCCTGCCTCCCTACCTCTCCCCCTCTTCCTCCTCCCTCCCTCCTCTGCAACCTCTTTCCTCTCTCCCTTTTATTTACTTTCTCTTTTCTGGCTGTCACCTTTTGATTTGTTGTCCCGAACCTCGTCTTCTCTCCCCCCTCTCCCCCCCGCTTGGCAGATAATGTTGGCAGTTAACTAAATAATTGTTGATGCTATTATGGCGCACCTCACTTATAGACAGACAGACAGACAGATAGACAGCCATAGCAGACAGACAGACAGACAGACACCATAGCAGTCAGACAGACAAACAGGCCGGTCAGACTTTCAGCTTCACACCTATCCAGCCTTTCTACTGAACAGTGAGGGAAAACCTGGTCACCTTGAGCTCATCACACACACACACACACACACACACACACACACACACACACACACACACACACACACACACACACACACACACACACACACACACACACACACATCACCATGTAATGACTCTGACCCTCTACTTATACCATGACCCTTCCAATAATGCTGAACCATCTCTCTCTCTCACTCTCTCTCTCTTTCTCTCTCTCTCTCTCTCGCTCTCGCTCTCTCACACACACACACACAGGGCCCACACCTCCAGTCCTCACATCCTATTTCCTTGCTTCCTAACTCCCTTGGCTCCCTGCCTAAAAACACCTCTCATCTCCAATTTGAATTGCTTTCCTCTTCCTCGTCCCTCCTCTCTCCTAGAGCGTCTAAATCAGGGTTGCCCTTTAGTTACAGCCTCGCTCTCAAGGCATTGCAAGGCATCATAAGCATCTTAAACGCAATAAAAATGGTTATAATGCACTCATAGTAGTGAGTCACGCAATGTGTAACAGCCCTCGAGGACGTCAGTAGTGTACATACATACTTATCATGAACACATTTACCAGGTTGTTTTTCTCATCACTGATGAGTGCAGTGTGGGTGTGCACGCTCCACTCTGTAATCCACACGTGAAGCCATCTCACCTGGATCATGTGGTTGTAATAAGGATGTGAAGCTGTGTGCGTATGGTATTACATGATTCACAAGATCTGAGAGTTTCATATTGTTTGTGTCACACAAGCTGCCATTTTTGCTATTTTTATCCTCTGAATAGTCATTGCGAGTGCAGATAATTACTAGTGATCTTGTGTGCCTACATGCAATCCCAACACAGCACAGCCAAGCCACTAAAAACAGATGACCAATGTGTGGGTCAGGGTCCCAGAGATGAAGGTCGAAAGGGATGGAGTGCCTTCGTTTTTTGAGCTGGGGATCTATGTAGACCAAAAAAAGGTTACACCATGTATCTCCACTTAATGTCGATTATTGATAGACCTGTCTTCCCATGAGCACCTCGCATAGCAGCGCTCATTTCTCTCGTTTTTCTTAATTCATGTTCAGCCAATCACTTTTTAAATTGGTGATTGAGAAGTGGAAACAGACCGGTGGAAATGGAAACTGGTGAAATGATCTTAAATGTGTTTAAACACCTGCTACCATGCCTTCAACCATGTTTTCAAATATAAATATCTGTGTTTTTTGTAGTTTAGTTGAAAAGGTATGTTAAGACTACGTCCCCAGAGGCAGAACAGTCCTGGACCCTGATTGGCCAACAACAGCAGCTCCACTAATTGGAGTGGAGGATTGTGGAAGATTTCCAGTTCAAATGCTGCAAACTTGCCTGATTGGAGGGATTTTATCAATTGTTTAGTGAGGGGAGCCAATCAAGACCAAGTCCAGTCCTGATGCCTGACTGGAGCTGTAGAGCACAACAAAATGCATCAACTTTAAATTGAAACACTCAAACCTGACACATTTTAGCACTGTCTTTGTTTAATCATATGTATCTTGTCTATATTTTGAAGCATGATGCGTTACAGTTACATCTTAGAGTTACGTGTCTCTGAGGTTGATAGCCATCACAATAAACCCGGAGAGAAAACATTGTATAGGTGTCAATACGAGGCCACCTCCAAGAGCCACAGCTAAGATCATAGATGCAACTAAGCTAAATGAAAAATAACTTTATCTCTCTTATGATAGCACAACCATGCATATCGGATCCGGGCGTACTGTTATTGTCTCCCGATACGGTGTCTCGCCCGATGTTTGGCCTTTTTTTGTTCAGTAAACACTAGCTCGTTTCAGCCTGTTTGTTCAACAGCATCTCATTTTCCATCTCATCCCCGACATCAAACGTCTGGGGAAACCCTCGGGGTCTTCGCATGCTAAAAACCTTAACAAGGTGTACAGGCAGGGGAGGGGTCTGAATAAACACTCCCTTTCATGTCTGTGCGCTTAAGTTCACTACGGCAGCATCATAATATCGCATATTTCTACAAGGTTTGTTGTGTTTTAATGATAACAGATCACTAGTATGGTTCAACTCACGTGTTTGCGCTCTTTCTAAATTGTTTTAACGAGAAGAATTGAGCCTCATCTGAGGGCTTACTGTAGATTTTTTCTGGTATGCTTTGTACTCTAACTTCTCATTACGATCTAAACTCAAAGAGCTGCAGTGGATACGAGGATACTCTTTGAATTACAGTAACATAGTACACTTCATTATGTAACCGTTATGCTTTTTACACGTTACTTTGATTACAAACTCTCATACAGTCATGTCGCAAAGTTTTCACCCTCTGAGACTATTTTCACATTTCTTGTGCTACAAGATCTAAAGTTTCGTAGCAACTCTTCCAGATCTAAAGTAAAACAGTTCTGAGGATGCAGTTTGTTGTTGCATGAATACAATGCAATGAAAGTGGCACACAAGATTTATTAAAACTACAAGAAGATTATTAAAACTAGAAGAAGATTATTAAAACTAGTGCCCCTGCTGGTGCTCAATTTGACATCATACTTTCCATCTTTCAGTAAACATTTTTCATTTCAATTCCAAAATCGATGAGTCCATATATTCCCAAACATGAGGCTGACTAAATGAATTATAATCTAAACAGAAGAAAAATGTTGTTCTTCATTCAGTGTTGTTGCACCAGTCAACAAATCACACGCTGAATCTTGCAGCGTAACTAGGAATGTTTTTTTTTCCCAGGACTGAATAGACTTTTAGAATGGAGGTGCATTTTGTATTTAGTATTTAGTATTTTGTGTGTCTGTCTCTGTTCCTCTGCTGAAACATTCAGACTGGTACAGTGAGTTTGTCTCTTTGGTACTGTAAGCACTCTGAGTTTGTCCTTGTTGTCATGTTTTTGCTTGGCCCTTTCTGGCAATATGTGTCAGACTTTTCATAACACCCGCACATATTTATTTATCCTCTGGACTTCTTTCTGTGTGTGCGCGCACGTGTGTGTGTGTGTGTGTGTGTGTGTGTGTGTGTGTGTGTGTACGGACGCTGTAGGGCTGTAAGCAAGATTTGTCTTTACACTGCTGACAAACAATGAAAAGTAACATGTTTGGACGTTCAACATTTTCATTTTTCAAACTTGTCTTTTTTCTGCCCCCGGTGTCCTTTATCCTCTTTAGAACTTTTGCAACCCTACAAATTTGGGAGTAGTTGTAATATTTTTCTCATTGTATTGCTAAATTTACTCATTTTTAGCAGTTTATTCGATATATTTTAAACACAACAGACGTGCTTATAAACAACGCCTTCACGAATCACCATGTGAAGAGTAGAAACCTGGTCGGCAGGATCAATCCATTTTTTGCACATTTCTCCTTCTACCTGTCTCATCCCCATAATTACATCCTCTCCATCTCTGTCTATTTATCTCACCTTCGCTCAATGCTCTTCCTGTCCTTCTGCCACCGCTCTGTGATCGTCCCCGCTGTCTTATCTCTCTCTCTCTCTCCTCTCGCCCCTCCCTCTCTCCTCCCCTCTGTTCTGCTCCGGCGTCCAGGGGCCCCGAAGGCGGATTTAAGTTAGAGAAATAGAGAGAAAATGACAGAGTGCGAAAGAGAGGAAGACAAGCGCGAGAAAGAAACAGACGGACGGACGGACGGACAGACAAAGCCTGTGAGGGTGCTGTGTGAACCCCTCTTGACGCCGATCCGGTATCTGATCCGGTGTCGTCCGTTACCCTGCTGCGCCGTGAGGAGAGGAGAGGAAAGAAAAAAAAAAAGCTGACCTGAAATCAGTATCAACTTGGAAACGTCCTTGGCCTCCCGCGGGACGCTGGCTGTGGGACTCCCTGTGTTAATCAGGATTTCACGCCTCAGTGATCACACTCATAATATATCAGACACAGACATACAACACCCCCCCCCCCCCCAACACATATAGAAACATACTTCATAATGATAATCCTCCTCATCATTTCCTTTACAACTTTTCACTTTTCATTAACATCAAATCTCATGTCTACTTCTACGCTTAGTGGTAGTTCATGGTGTGTCAGGGTAACCTCCTCCTCTTCCTCCTCTCCATCTCACACTGCTCAACACCGTCAGACCACATTAACACTGATGATGATGATGCTGCCGGAGTATCGCAAGCCTTTCACATCTTCTCCTAGATTTTTCATGACATTGTTCTGAACTCAGGCTAGCTCGTTCAGCGTCATCTTTTAAATCACCTCGCCATTTTTATAGACTTGCTTTTTTATGTCGTTTTGATTTGTATTGACGCGTCCTACTAGTGCGCATTTTGCGACGGCGAGCCTCTTGCGAACAGCGGATTTGCCTCAGTGCAAGGTTGCAGCACTTGATTTGCGGCAGCACAAAATCAGCCCTTTACCTCATTCAGTTTTATGTCTTTATTTATTTCCTTTTTGACCTATTTTCTCTACAATGTGTTTCCTCTTTATATATCCTCCTTTATGTTTTTATGCCTTCCTGTAAATCTAAACTCTGCTCTTAGATAAGCGCTATATTGTGTTGGATCCTTGTTGTCCTTGCATCCACATCCCCACCATAAGACACTAGGGTGATGATGATTTCTATGTTTTTTTGCACTTTGCTGTCTTCAGTATTTCAATGTGTCAGTGTGGTTTTTCGCCCCTTGACTCCAAGGATGTGCTGTAGACGTTCAATCTGCCAAACGTTCAAACTGTGTATGCCAACGCAGCTATAAAGGAAGGTGGCAGCTGTCTTCGTCTTAATGGTCAGCTCTGTATTTTGAAAGACCCTCTTTTTCAGCTGGCCAAAGATTCACACACACACACACACACACACACACACGCACACACTCATTAGAATATAGAAAGTGTGCATTATCATTTTCCTAATTTGCACTTGAATGGTCAAAGACACAAAAGGGGTGGAGGGGACACGGCATAACATTCCATAGCAGGGTCATAAATCTTCTATCCTTCCTGCTTCTAACCCCCCCCCCCACCCACACATACACACACACACACACACACACACACACACACACACACACACACACACACACAAACTCTGATGTCTGATGTGCACTGCAGTAATTAGGTCTTTCAGGTTATGATAATGTTTGTGCTGTTTTCTAGTTCATCTGCTCAGTGGTGCACACAACGCCATTAATCACACCAGTCTACATCAGATGCTGATTCCGCCACTGTCTCTCACTATGTTTGTGTGTGTGTGTGTGTGTGCGTGTGTGTGTGTGTGTGCCTCTTTTGATGGTGTATTTTCTTTTGTTTCTGAGAGAGACAGAGAGCGAGAGAGAGAGAGAGAGAGAGAGAGAGAGCGACAGAGAGAACAAATGAGAGAAGAAGACCAAAAGCACCCTGGGGTCAGGAGAGAGACAGATAGTAATAGGTGTTTTCCCTAATAATAAACACTCGGCAGAGTTCAGCGTATCTCTCTCTCCTAATCTCCCCCATTTTCGCTCTCCATCTCACCCCCCCCCCCCCCCACCCATTTCCTCCCACCCTGCCTCTCTTTCTTGCTGTCGGTTGGCAAGCTAGGCACCACATCATGCCCTCCAGTGGATGAGGCTCATGTGCTATATCAGTGCTAACAGGAAGGAGCGCCTCTCTTTGTACTCCAATAAACAACAGAGGAAAAAAAAAAATCACAGAGGGTATGTAATCATGGAAGTCACACATTTTCAACAGATGCAGTATTGGGGCCCAGATTCAAGGCCCCGTGTCAGCAAAGCATCCGTCCTGCTGAAGTGTCCTTGAGCAAGACACTGAATTATTATTATTATTTATTATTAATAATAATATGAATCATTTATTGAAAGTTTCCCCCTTACATTCAGTTGAAATTTCAAGCAGCAGCACAGCAGCGTGTCTCCGACTCTGCCATTTGTTTCTGCGGTTCAGTAAGATTCTGTCGAGCTGCCAAGTGCTTCCCCGCTCAACCGTGATTTGTCAAAGAAAAGTGACTTGAACAAAAGCTTTGGGCAGCGATGGGTAAGTGGGTGTCGATCAGCGTTGGGGAATGGTAATGATGTTGAAGAATTCCACCTCACTACCTGCACACACACACACACACGCACACGCACACGCACAGCTACAGATGAGTGTTTCCCCTACCATGAAATATGCAGGGTGGTCTACGTCACGTCCCTGCAACTCCACTCAGACTCTTCTAGGCACTTAGAAGGTATTGTTTTGATTTCAATGGCAACTTTTAGTATCCCACGGTCTAAATGTGTCAGAGGCATTTTGTTCCCGCCAAGATACATATGAGAGAAACTCACACACACACACACATTTCACCCTTGACCTTCTTTTCATTCCACAGGAAATCTTCTTATCCTCGTTATCGACAACATCGTTTGCAGGTTATCACCTCATATGGTGAGCATCATTTCTTCTGAGGTCAAGGGTCATCATTACTTCTGAGGTCAAGGGTCATCATTACTTCTGAGGTCAAGGGTTAGGGATTCGGACCCACTTCTCTTCTGTCTCAGTGGAGGAGAGAGGCCACAAAAGTAACAACAAGAAATTTGCTACAAAATGTTTTGATGGGATCCAAGAGGCAAAAAGTTTAAAAAAAAACGAACTGAAAGGTTAATCGTTGGTTTGTTGATTGTTTTGTTTTTTTAAACTTTTTTGCCTCTTGGATCCCATCGTTTGTGCTGGAACCCTGTTTAGTGAAAGCATGCTGTACACTGTGATTTATAGCTTCTCCATTCAGTTGCATAGAGAGTACACAAAATACTGTCTGTAAGGCATATGACCGTGCGAGCACAGAAATCAATGTCCATAGAAAACAGCAGAGATCTCCAAGGACTGAAGATCACACGCCGTCTCATACATGTCGTCTGAACTACTCTTTCTTTTGTTCTGGGTCTGACTTCACTCTCTCCGCCACCTTTCATTCCTCTTCATTGATCCTCCTTTCCTCTTTTGCTCTTTTAGCTTATGCCCACGCAAACCACAAAGGCATGAAACACCTACTCTTACACTGCATGTCGAGCAGCTGATCACTCTGCAGAAATGAAATTGGCTTTGAAACATGCTTGGTGTACCAAAGGATGTGTCACCATACCACTGCCTTTCTTCCTCCTCATATCTCCAAACTAAAAGACATTTAACACCGTGGAAAAGTAATCTCGCTCTGATTAAAATACTGATGAAAAACAGTTTGCATCAGCCTTTTGAGTGAATCTATTTTGCTTTGTCTTTTCATTATGCAAAATATACGGTTTTATATGCAATAGATCATAATGGATTTACTTAAAGCGCTATTGCAAATTGATGCCTTTAATTAAATTCAGCACTTTACTATCATCATATTTCTGTTCAGCCACAGTCCATTAACTTTAAATCTGCAAGTCACAGATATTCCCTTAATAATTTTATGACTACGCTACTGTTAAAAGGTGCAGGGATATTGTCAATTATCTATACAACGTTTACAGGGATTTTCCCCTGTCACCTTTCAGACTGACACCTTGTTGAGACACTAGAAAAGGCAGCTAGAGTTAATTACTGGACAGTCCTTTTGACCTAACGCTCTTAAACCTTCAGCAAGTCTCTATTCCTACTAAACAGCTTTTAACAGGTTCAGTCAAACTGCTAACTTGATTGTCATCGATAGTCCTATGACTGAACCCGACAGCATTCTAATGTCACTGTAAATAAGGATAAAAAATAATACAAATCTTCATTAATCCGCCTCATATTTTCATTTTGCTCAGTACACGACCTCCAAACCTTTACGTTTCATTGATCTATTTTCGGAATACAATACTATTGGTGCACTCAGCTGTAGTCCATTACCTCTGAGCTTACAAGCCCCAAACACTTAAAACCCATTCATCAGCT
This sequence comes from Hoplostethus mediterraneus, assembly GCA_034670385.1. Classification (NCBI taxonomy): domain Eukaryota; kingdom Metazoa; phylum Chordata; class Actinopteri; order Trachichthyiformes; family Trachichthyidae; genus Hoplostethus; species Hoplostethus mediterraneus. The sequence goes on from JAXDDW010000002.1 coordinate 11,003,989, forward strand.
CCCTGGCAAGAAAACCAAACGCAAACAGATCCAGTCATGCAGTGAATCCTCTCCGCTGGCCCCCCACAACACTTCAACTTCTGACCTCAACGTCCACCTGCACCGAGGCTCTTTCATCATACAGCACATCTTCTTTATGACTAACACACACACACACACACGCACAGGATATGCATGTGCACACACGCAACCATTAGCCTCAGGACTATAGCTACACACACACACACACACACTTAAAAGCCTCATCACCTTTGCCCTCCTGACCCCAGTTAACTAACTAACCTCTTGTAGTTTGCCCCGTTCACTGCGCCTCTTTGTGTGGGGCCCCATTGAAAAGAGCCAGTCATGCAGCACTGGTAGCCTCCAGGCTGTTTCAGCTACTAACCTATCACCATTTCCATACATGTTTTTTCTAGACTGCTGCACATGTAAACACATCGACTCGGCCATTTTGTTCATTTGTAGATTTGAACTTCTAACCTTTGGTGTGTTGAGCTTTGACCACTTCTTGACATCTCTGCTCTCTGAACGTATGATGCAGAGCAACACAACACGCAGTTCACCTGAATGTTTCTACATTTTGAAACCTTGTTTATTTGTGAGAATGTGTTATAAAAGCTGCTATTTCAGAGGCTTGTAAAGGCAACACAGCATAGCCAATCATTTCTGCTACAAATCTCTGCAGAACTATGTGGGGGCACATTTCAAACCTCCTTTGACACATCTCAAAAAAACACTGTAAACATAATATACTTAGCCACAGCCCATGGTACACTTAATACCCCGCGGTGCATGTGGGGCACTGCTGTTTCTACATTTGAACTCTTAGCCTTGCTGTTTGCCTATGGCCATGTGTTACTAATGCAAGGCTCGCTTCAGCACTGTGGCTAGACTGTTAAGCAACTGGTCTCCAAACCAGTAAATGATGTAAACATGCCAGCCCTTTGGCATTTGAACTAAATTTGAACTTAATGCTGCATAACCTGCTGTGTTCTGTTCTCTGACCAGCTAATGTCAGATTTGTAAATGCACAATTAACCGCACTGTGACTCTGGATTTAAATAGAATATAAGAATAGCCTGAAATGGAAATGAATCTTAAAATTGAATCATGTGAAACTGAACTTGCAACCTCAAGCCGTGCATCTACTGTAGCAGCTTGCCTACTGTTTATGGCTAATGGTCAGTGATTAACCAGTACTTACCTCATCCTTTCACCACCTGAACTCCTGACCTGTCATCTAACCGTGTCTGTTTCTCTGCGGCTCTGTGATCTCCTGTGGTATAATCAGACAGGAATGGTTTTGGTGGGCGGGGGTGGAGGTGGGTGGTCGGAGGGGACCGGTGATTTACCTGCCCATTCTCCTTGTTTCATGTCGAGTAAATTGTCCACTGTGCATTGGGGAGAGTCACGTCAGGTCTTGTATAAGTGATAAATATCTGTTAAGGCTGAAATGTGTTGAAAAAGATCATGAAAGATTTGTCCGTACTTTGTTGTTTTAGTCATGCAAGTGCACTTCTGGTGTCTTTGTTTTTTAGCTCCTCCTTTCATTGACACATCTATCTTGTACTGAAACCCTCAAGGGACAAGGGGTCAAAAGTGACCGCACCCGAGTGTTTTTTACTATTCTGCAGAACATTAATGAATCATTTTAGAATTCCCAGGTATTACAGAATCAAAACCTCGTGGTGTTTAAAACTATCAATCCACCTGCCCTGGAAACATCTTGTTTCATGCTTGCTCGTCGTTGATCTTGTATCTCTGTGCAGTTGAAATATCTCCTTGTGTCACTCTTTGGTAACCCATCGATGGGTCATCTCCTCATATTCTTATCTTACCTTATGGGGGCAAAATGTAGCTGTACCATATCTTTTGAAACTTAACATCATCATAATATCACTAGCCATCAACCCTATCAGTTTGTCCATGCTATTTAATTTCCACTTTTCCATCGTTAGTTTTCCGTGTTTCGACATTATTTAATTCAAAGTGGTCAAAAATGAGTCACTACAGTTGCTGTAATAACCCTGTGCTAATGTTTGCTGTTTATGAACTTTAACATTATCTTCAAGGCTGTTTTAATCAGAACCATGAGATATGTTTACAAGTTGAATGGTTGAAAATTATGAATATGTTTTTGATATAACATTAACATATAGATGTATACTTACATCTTATGAATAGCGAACATGTGGGCGGAATACACCCATGTGTTACTCATGTATGTTTGTTAGCATAGTATGTGGATTGATATTCCTTACCCATGTAGTTATTGTAAGTAAAAAATAATACTTAGAAGGAACCTATTTGTGAGTGGAATACCTTACGAAAGCATTAATTTTGTCATTTTTTTAATTTCATGTTTCATGCCTTGCGGGGTAAGATTTGGACCAAGGGGAAAGACTTTCAAAGATTCATTGAGCACTTCGTAAACCCAATTCCTCCTCGAAAAACAGATGGACATTCATCATTTCTTCTTTCTGACGGTCTAATCCTGATAGATGACCGCGCTTGTGCCTGCTTGCTCTTAAGTGACTCATATTAAATATTAAATTATTTTTTATTGCCTAAAATAATTTATACTAAATTTGTATCTGTTTTTATTGCTTATTATGTAATAAACAAATTACAGTGTTTGTGTTCAGACCCAAGATAAAAGTTAATTAGGACAAAACTCTTTTGTCATTATAGATAAAGGAAGTGGCTAAACAAGACAAATAATGATCCTTACGTTTTCGATAATCAAGCTATTTAATGATCAACTCGGTACAATAAGGGGTACAAAATAATTGATTTCAAAGGGTAAAGCAATGTTACGCTCAGCATTCCATTAAAACCAATGGAACTACTGTGGCTCTTATTATGACCACGACCATTTGGTTTCAGAGAATGCTACAAATTAAAGATCTGGGTTTTAGTCGAAGGAAAATAACTTTTATTTCTCACAAACGAACCCTATCCTTGATATACCCAATACTAATCCAAAGATAGTTTATCTCAATAAGTGCGGGGGTACCTGACCACCATGGAAAGTCAGAAGCGGGGCCAGAATGAACGGCGAGTGGAAATCAATGTCAAAGTGCTGGGGAGATGCAGATTGAAGGGATATTAGAAATGGATCACATTAAGCGTATGTGTAACAAATCTGGGAATGCTGAGATGGCGCTGAGAAGAGATCTGAACGACTGCACATGGAAAAAATTTGTTAGCATGTGTCGTGCCGTGGAATGAGATCTCTGGCCCTGCAGATGAAATGTGTCTCCGTTCTGTGTGTGGAGCAACAGCATCGATGGGTCGCATCTCTCATATCTCTGCATCCCTTAACCTCTTGGGGTCAAAATGGCTGACCGTCACTGCAACTTGAGCCAACGAGCGACGTAAACCACTTGAGCCAGTCAGCCGCTCCTCCAGCCTACATGGTTATGCTGTGAGTAATATACCAACACAGTTTCCCATCGTGTTTCTCCGGGGGCTGATTGTGTTTAATTCAAGTGTGAGTGAACAATTAGGTCACTACCAGTTGCTGTACACACTCCCCGCTGCCGATCATGGGACTGTTTATGAACTGTTAACATGTTTATGTTCGCAAGCACTGTTTATAGCACAGAAAACACAGAGAGGGCATGTTGAAGTGAATGTTGAAACCATCTTTGAATAAACTGTTTTTAGGATATACATTTCAAAGATGTATGCACAAGTGCTTCTTATGAATAGCGAACATGTGGGCGGGCAATCACACAGCCCATGTGTTGACTCATGTATGATTGTTGTTTGCATTCAGTGACAGTGGGATTGATATCCTTACCCATGTAGTTTCTGATGAAAAATGGAAAATGAAAACTATAGAAGGAACTCCCTGCTGTTGTGGGGAAACCTTACAAAAGGCCCATTTAGATTTTTGTCACTTGAATTTTTTTAGTGATCTGTTCTTTCATGTGCTGGGAAAGATTTGTGACCCAAGGGCCAATGAAACCCTTTCAAAGTTCATTGCACACTTCTAAAACCCTTTGGACGTCTCTCTGAAAATAAGGCTGTTTTTCTTTCTCTCTCTCTCTCTCTCTCTCTCTCTCTCTCTCTCTCTCTCTCTCTCTCTCTCTCTCATTTCTGAATGTAGTACTTGTGAGGGTGTCAAGCCCAAGATAAAAGTTAATTAGGACTGTGACAGCAGAGGATAAAACGGAGTGGCAAAACCAATGGAGACAGTGTCAAAGGAATCCCTTGACATTTTGGACTTTAATATATTTTTCCTCATCTGACACCGGTCACATAACGGCGGGCCAAAATGTTGTGCGCTGGCAAAGCAAGATGTTAGCGCTGCTGGCATTCCTCATTAAAACCAATGGGTTCTACTAGCTTTGAGCTAGCTCATTAACTTCCAACGGTACCCATTGGTTTCAACTACGAATGCTACCAACACTAATGATCTGTTTTTATGTTAGCTGAAGGACAAATTAAGCTTTTTTTCTCACAATATAAGAAGTCCCTAGTAAAGAAAAATAACCCACTACAATCCAAAATGTCATTACTCCTCTTGACGGGGCCGGGGGAGAATAGCCTGTGACAGAAAGATGAAACAAACGGGGCGACGCAACGGAGAGAGGAGTTAGCTAAGGGAAAAATAAATGACAAAGTGAGAAGAGGTGGAGAAGGGAGGGATTGAAAGGGACTATTATAGGAAGATGGATTCACTATCTCAAGCGGTAGTTTTTAGTAAACAAAGTGTGTATATGGTTGAGATAGAGCCAGTGAGAAAGAGACAGTGAGAGAGAGAGATGAGAAAACAATTGTGTAGCTATTATTTGCGTGAAAGAGAGAGAGAGAGAGAGAGTGTGTGTGTGTGTGTGTGTGTGTGTTGAGAGAGAAAGAGCAAGAGAGAGAGAGCGAGATGAGAGAGGAGTATGGTCAGTAATGTGTCTGTAATAAGGTCAGAGGCAGAAGTCCATTATGAAACCCTGGAGGCTCTATTTATAGTGACCTAAGGAGGGAGGGAGAGAGTGAGATGGAGTGAAAAAAGAGAAGGGTTTTGAGATGGAGAGGTAGAGGAGAGAGAGAGAGAGAGAGAGAGAGAGAGAGAGAGAGAGAAGGGGGGCGGAGGTGGAAGGATGCCAGAGAGCGAGCGAAGCAGGCAGGGAGGCGAAGTGTCTTAGGGAGAAAAACGGTAGGAAAGGAGAGAGGAAAGGCAAGAGGAATGGAACAGGAGAGAAGGAAGGGTGGAAAGATGCCAGAGAGAGAGAGAAAGAGGGAGCGAGGATGAGAGAAAAACAGCGAGTGAGGAGAGTTGAGCTGTAGGGGGTAAAGAATGAGACGAGAGATGGCGGTAAGGGAGGGAGAGGAAACCAAGTTGTGCGGTTGGAAGGACTCAGGGTGGTAGGGAAGGAAGGTAGAGAGAAAGGAGAGAGAGAGAGAGAGAGGTGGTCAACCTCCAGATGGCGGACGGCCTGAGAACTGAAATGTCTCAGCCAATTTTATCTTCAGCACTAAAATAAATCGCCAAAATATGGGAAAATCTTCAAATGAAGTAAGCCTGTAAGCTGTTTTTTATTATTTGAGTCAAGGCCATTTTTATTCTTATGACTCCACACCAAAATAGATTTGTAATCTCTAAAACTGGGCTAAGCATTATGTTTTTTCATTTTTTCATTCAGAAGGAAAAGGGAGGGTGGAACAACCAGGCTAAAGGCAGTCCTGGTCTAGCCAAGGGATGCAGGGATGGAGAGAGGAAAGAGGAAGGAACACAGGATTGGCAGAGGCAGGGAAGGAAGAAGGTGTGTGGAAGGAACAGAGAGGAAGCAAAGGATTGAAGGCAAGGAGGCAAGGAGGGGCTAAAAGAGGCTGAAAAGACCACGAGGAGGAAGAGAGTAGAGCTAGTGAAACATGTCCCAGGGGAAGTTACCTGAGAGAGAAGGAGGCCTGAAAGGATGCCATGCTCCACAGCAAAAGAGGAGGGGAAGACAGTGAAGGGGGGAGGAGGCAGAAAGAAAGCGCTTTCCTAAAGGCATCAGGAAACAGGATCTATATCACAAACCATCAGACACATTAAAAGACAAATGGAAAAATGAGACTTGACAGAAAAAAATAGGCAGACATGAACACACAGAGGCGTAGGTGGACGGGCAGACGCGGCTCACAACGTACACACATCCATACATGCAGGCCAGCAGCCAGCCATCCATCCATCCTATCAGATATGCTGTCAGCCATCCAGACAAACATTTCCCTATCTCCCTCAAAATAGAAGTCATTTCCCTGGCCAATGTTTTGATATTCTAATGCGCTGCCCTGCGCCGGCTGCTTGTATTAATAGCGATGCTGGGCTGTGATAGTAGAACATGAATGGAAGCGAGAGTCTTGCTTCTCCCTCAGGCCGGGGATAAGGGAGACAGAATCCATCTGGAAGATAACATTACAGCAACTCGCACAAGTTTGTACCCCCACAAGCTTACATAAGACTATGCATATGAATAAGATAGTCTGTGTGTGTGTGTGTGTTTGTGTGTGTGTGTGTGTGTGTGTGTGTGTGTGTGTGTGTGTGTGTGAAAGAGAGGCTTGTGTATTACAGAGCCCATCACTGCGTCGTTATTGGCTACACAATGGTTGGGGATCACTGTAATTCCAGTTGTGATGATTTCTTAATCGCAATCCTTCTCACATTCTCGCGATTGCAGCATGACGAATTTCTTGAGGACCTGCATGGTCTTGACCTAGCGTGACTGAAGAGAGGAGGTAGAGAGGAGGTGGGGGAGGGATGGGGAGAGAGGAGGCTTGCCCTAAATGGCCTGCCATTACTGGTCTCACACCAGTGACCTAGTTCAGAAGGAGGGGTGGCGAGGGAGGAGGAGGGAGGGAGGGAGGAGGCAGGAGGAGGAGGAGGTGGAGGAATGAATACCCGCTGCACAGCCAAGGACTGAACCAGATTGAATCTCGTCGTGCCTCTCCGTGATCCCCGGCTGATACGGTGAAGTTTAGGGTCTGACCCCCCCCGCGCGGTACCGTGTCATACGAAAGACGCATCTGAAAAATGGCAGCCGATGCCTCGCCGCTCGGTGCCCAGCCTTGACGGGAGAGAGATTTGAGATAAGCCCTCGCCTCGGACTGTCGAGTGCTGTCCAGTGAGGTGTACCTGTACACCTAAGCTGACTCGCACCACAGCAACAGCAGATAAGCTCTGAGCTCATGAGCCATTTCAGCTCGAACAAGACTTACTTACCTAAACCCCCCCCCCCACACACACACCATACCGTCACATAGACCGAGATATCTGCCGCTCCCTTTCTCTCTCTCTCTGTCTCCCTTTGACCCTGGGAGCCGGGTTGTGAAGGAGAATGATGATGCAGAATGATGGAAGGAAATGCGTCGTGACTCTCCTGAATGCTGAAGGAGAGAGAGGGGGAGGGAGAGAGAGTAAAACATGCTGGATCTAGCAACAAATGTGGCAATTGTCATTCAGGACAAGCGTGTGTGTGTGTGTGTGTGTGTGTGTGTGTGTGTGTGTGTGTGTGTGTGTGTGTGTGTGTGTGTGTGTGCAGCACATGGCAGAGACAGCCAGAAAAAATAGCCTACCTGCAAACACCCACACATAAGCTGTTCTTCCATGTGTGTGTTGGGGGGTGGGTGTGTGAGTTCATGTATGTGTGCTTGTCTAATATGTGCATGCGCCCTGTGGTATATGTGCGCAATGTATGCCTAAGTGTGTGTGTGTGTGTGTGTGTGGGTGGGTGCTGGTGGAGGCGAGGGATGTGTCAATCTATTTTGGATTTTAACCAATCAGGATACCCGGCGTGGTTCATGCCTCAAGTCTTCAGTGCAGTGAAGCAACATTTTCTTTTCTTTTTGATAAATACGTCTCCTTTTATCCTTTTATCCTTTTAATGACTCTTTTTTTTTCATCTGTCACATTCTGACGTTAGAATACATACAATTTATAATGTCAGTAAATTCTGTATTAATCCAGTCAAACACAAATCAAAACATTGAGGATAATGATGGTAGAAATAGAATAACGCAACTAAGAGTAACGTGACAATAAGAGTAGGAATGGCACCGACTGGTAGAACACGTTCAACATGGTTCGGCATACGCTGAAGGACCTGAGCCTCCTCGGGAAGTAGAGTCGGCTCCGGGCCCTTCCTGTATGTGGCCTCAGTGTTCCCGCTCCAGTCCAGCTTGTCATCCAGGTGCACTCCTATAGGACTGCACCAAGTCTACGTCCTCCCGGGGGGTGATGGGTGCCTTAGTCCTCCTGAAATCCACCACCATCTCTTTGATTTTTCCCACGTTGAGCTGCAGATGATTCTGGTAGCAAAGTCACCAACCGGTCCTCCGTACTCCCCCTCCGAGAACGTCTTTAAGCGGCATGACTCTTGAGTTGTACCTAAAGTCAGATGTATAGAGAGTGAAGGGAGCCAGGACGGTCCCCTGGGGGGGGGGTCCACCAGCCAGATGTGACACACAGCCCTGCAGCCTCACATACTGTGGTCTGCCAGTCAGGTAGTCTATAATCCAGGTCACCAAGGAGCCATCCACCTGCACTGTCTGTAGCTTATCCCCTAGGAGTATGGGCTGGATGGTGTTAAAAGCACCGGAGAAATCAAAACATGATGCCTGCCATGTCCAGATGGGAGTGGGCCTGATGAAGCAGGTAGATGATGGCGTCCTCCACTCCACTCTTCTTTTTATTCATGCCATCAGATGAACAGGCTATGTGACACCAGAGTCTCAGCATGTCACCTGTATATGTAGTAAACCAAAATGCGTAGGGGAAAAAGGGTCGACAGCAGAACAGATCAACATGTTGCTGCACAACTGGTTGCTGTTTCAAACTGGACGCTGAGTCTTCAGGTGCCTCTGTCGCCTGACATCCCGGGCTCCTGTTTCCTGGAAGCCCATATGCCAGCTAGTGAAACTGCATGCTGCCAAAACCCATCAGCAGATGGCACATTCCCTTTTAATTTCCTTCATATCATGGCTTATAAGTCTAAGCATGCTGTTAGGCTTATCGGCTGTAAAGTAATGGCTAAAGTAGGGGAGGTGGTAACATTGATTTATATTGATTGAAGAGAGGTCATCAGTACAGGAAGTAGATATCACAACACACACACACACACACACACAGTGGTAAATGGGCCGATGACTGGCTCAATAATAGAGTCACGTTGACCCCTCTATAGACACCAGGATGCTGTTGTGGAATGCTAAAGACACTCCTATTGTAGCTCACACACACATATTCAGAGGTGCATACCACCTTTCTCACACACACACACACACACACACACACACACACACACACACACACACACACACAGACGAAAAGAGATACACAAATTGCACAAATGCACAAACACACAGAAACATACACTGTCACACACATTTATGCACATATTCGCAAATGCATGTGCATTGACGACCCTCACCGTAACACACACGCGCACACACACACACACACACACACACACACACACACACACAGAAACACACAAACAAAGAAGCACCTTGGCTGTGTCCTGACCTGATAACTCGGGGTAATGCAGCTTTCAGAATTATAATTTGGGAGCGCACCTTGCAAACACTAGTGTGTGTGTGTGTGTGTGTGTGTGTGTGTGTGTGTGTGTGAGAGAGAGAGAGAGAGAGAGAGAGAGAGAGAGAGACTTGGCAGGCATTTTTGTATGTGTATGAGTTCTGCATTCATATGTGTCTGCATCTGTGTGTGTAGGTGTGTGTGTGTGCCTCTAATGTAATTACAGCCTGAATGAACTGCGCTCTAACCCTCAGTGTAAATATGCAATTTTAATAACAGATTGAATTAAAAAAAAAAAAAACAGTTCATTCCAGGATTTCCAATTTTGAAACGTTATCTACTATTGGTGTGTAATTGTGAGTAGGTACACACATATACATGCACAGACACACAGACACACACATGCTCACACACACACACACACACACACACACACACACACACACAAAATAGAAAGTGTCAGCTAAATTGATTGGGTGTAGCTCTATGCTGATGCTGGATATAAAGAAAGGCACACAAGGATTAAATGAGAACGACTCCAGGAGTGAAAGGGAACAGACGGTATGCCTCTCTCTTTATCCTTTTCTTTTTATTAGTTTTTTTGTTTTCATCAAATCTTTTTTTCTCTCTGTCTCATACAGACAGGCTTGCTCCTTTCTCATCTCCCAGTATTACGAGCTCTCTGGACACACACACACACACACACACACACACAGATTCTTCATTTCCCTCTCAGCCTGTAAATCGGCCAGAGAGAGTCACCTGTAAATCCAGTCCCAGGCTTTAGATGGGGCCTTATCTGTCTGACACACTGGAAGCCCATTCAGAAATACTGCATCTTTCCAGTACCTTCTACTATTTTGGATGGCCCAGTCGAGCCCTGAAAGCCCGGTGGATGTATAACTAGCTATGACGTAGTGTGTGCTATTATTGCTTTGTTATGTCTGAGCCTGGGTTGTCTCTGTCATCACATAGTCAGGGTGGGCCTCCTTACCTAAAGGATTTCTTTAGTATTGGTTTCACCGGAGCGTTATCGAGTCATATAGTCTAAATTCTGTTCAGTCGCCAAGAAATATATTCAATCAGTTATCTGTTTTTTCTATCTGAAAGCTAAACAAATGGGTAACCACATCACCAGGAAAACAAAGTGTGATTCTGGAGACATTTTGTTCATTCTCACCTTTCCTCTGTTCCTTCTGTTGTCCACATTTATTTTTTTGGACACCTGGGTAGAACCGTGCGTTTGGTACCGATTTAGCTGTCCTTGGTTTCACAGTATGAAACATCATTATGTTATTTCACTGGTTCACCAAGTGACAGTCTCTTCGTGGCGGTTCCCTAACAACGGGGACCAAACCGGAGCCACTAGCATGGCGGACTCTGTTTTAATGAGCCGTGGGTCGCCATGGTGACACAATCTACACAAGTTACCCTCCGATTTCTCCCTCCTCCGTGATTTGAACATGCCAAGTACATGCTGCTGTACTTGCTCGAGTTTCTAATAGCGAGCACATCCGGCATTTCATTGCATTTCTACTCCCAACTTTGTTTCGGTTTTTGAGTGATTATGTTTATTTGGCGTTTATTTGTGTGTTTTCTCATTTATTTTGGATGAGATGAATTTGATGCAGATTAATTTTGCGATGTCGTTTGAAGATACCCCCGCCCAAAAAAAAAAAAGTTTAAATGCATTTGATCCCTGTGGGCTGCAGCGTGAGGATAACTGAGTGATTAAGCTCTCTCATTTTGCATGTGTATTTATGTCTTGAACAACGGTGGCTTGTATCAAAGTGCCGTTTGAGGATAAGACAGTGATTAAGTTTCAAATGGCTGCAGATGATGTGGGACCGCCTGGTGTCTGGTTTCAATAGGAATATGACACGCTAGGACACCACTAACCCCTTGGCTTGCGAGACGGTCATTGAACTGACTTAATCCACCCTTGATCTCTTCTTTTTAAACCTATTTGACACAGAGAAGCACACACACACACACACACACACACACACACACACACAGTGGGAATTTTATCATGCACGTTGTTGGTCCTTGCTTTATCGCCCTCATCTGAACCACTTATCTTCTCAAAACACTTCTGGGTAAGGGAAAGGAAAAAAAAAAAGAGGGTGAAAAAGTTAAAGCAATAAAAGAACATGAGAGGACAGTAGTGTGGGAGTATGCTGACACTAGTAGGGTTTCTTTTAATCCAGGGCCAGTGGTAATCACTCGACTCTCTGAACACCCTTGACATGATCGACTGTGAAAGGGGGTTGCTCAACAGCATGATTTAGTTTGTTCTTTTATCACGCTGTGTACTCAAAACCCAGCACAAAAACTCCTTGAGTAGAATAGGCTCGACTCAAAACTCAAAACGTAAAATATACTGAGAGAAAAACGCCAATGAACGACTGAAAAGCAATCAGGATATTATTGATTCGATTTTAAAGGCTTACAGCAGAGACGTAACCAGAGTCGTAATCACATTAGAAGTTACTGCTCCAGCACTTAGCCTGTTATACAGTAGAGTGTGATGGTCTCACCCTCGGCTCAACAACCAACCAGGTAACAGGTATACCACCGAGTAAACAAAAGTACCTGCGGCTTATGTTGTTTTAACGCATCAATAATTCAATCCCGCACAGATAAACTCACCCTGCAGCACTAAAGAGAGGTTAGAAAACATGTTTAAAAGGACAGAATAATGCAATCACAACAACAATCACAACAACGACAAAAACAACAACAATAACAACAATACAAGTTATTTTCTTAAAGCAGTGGTGTAACGGACGAGAGAGAGATCCAGACAGACACGAGTCCAAGGAAAAGTGTTGAAGTGTGTGTGTGTGTGTGTGTGTGTTAAGAGAGAGAATGAGAAAGTGGGTGAGAAAGAGTGTGTGTGTGAGTGTGTGTGTATGTGTGTGTGTGTGTGTGTGTGAGAGAGAGAGTGGAAGAGGGATGGTGAGAGATAGAGGAAAGCAGGCAGTCTTTATGATGCAAGAGAGGTGTGTGGGTGATAACACTACACAATCTCCCATTCAGATCCTATCTGTGTGTGTGTGTGTGTGTGTGTGTGTGTGTGTGTGTGTGTGTGCGTGTGTATTTGCTTGAAGGTGTGCTCGTGTGGGTGTGCTTACATGCATGTCTGCCTCTTCTCGTAAGTGTGTGTGTGTCCGCACATTTGTGTGTTTGGATGTGTGTGTGTGTGTGTGTGTGTGTTTGTTGGGAGAAGGGAGGCATCATGTATCTCATTCCAGAGCAGTGATATAGTGGCTCCCTGCTCCCTGCTCCCTACTCCCCCTCACTCCCTCTTTCCACTCTCTCTTCTCTCCTTACATGCATCCATCTCTTTTCAAGGCCTACGCAACTGTGTGTGTGTGTGTGTGTGAGAGAGAGAGAGAGAATAGGAGTGGAAGAGAGAGAAAGAGAGAGAGTAACTATCAGTAACTACATCACACAGACATGTAGACATAGTGACACTGAAGTGGGAGTGGGTGGTGTGTGCGTTTCCCATTTGTATATGCATGCATTTGTGTGTGTGACTTGCGTGTGTAATTTGGCAGCGCAAGTGTTTGAGATAGTGATCGCAACTTTGTTTTCTTAGTTGTCTAGGGGTGTGTGTGTGTGTGTGTGTGTGTGTGTGTGTGTCTGTCTGTGGGGGGGTATTAGTGGTGCTTTTGGGCAAGGATTAGGGGAATGGGGGGCACTGGTTATAAAGGCATTTGCTTGTGTGTGTGTGTCTGCCTATTTATGTGTGTGTGTGTGTGTGTGTGTGTTTATCGGTCTGCCTGTATACGTATATGTTTTTGCAGCTGCTGCTGATTCCACTGAACTGATAAGATGTCAATTGTGATCTCGTGATTTCCACGGCTACTGCGCTGATACCCATCACAGACTATCAAGGACTCAGGCCCCCAAAACACACACACACACACACACACACACACACACACACACACACACACACACACACACGGCTTCCGGCTTCCCCCACCCATGAAGAGTTTCTTATGACCCTATATGGCCGTCTTTGGCTCGCCAAAGGGCCCTGAATTCCTCGACCCCAGGACATGGAAAATACTCGTTACAGGGTTAACAACTATTACCATCATTATAGCAGTAGTAGGGATGATGTTAGTTATAGTAGTTTTGAAGAATATCTATGACATTTCTGCTTTAGATTGATTTTATACAGACAAGAGTGATATCCCTCTGTCATCCATCCATCCATTTATCCAACCACCCGTCTGTCCACGGACCTACAAGCTTCTAGACGACGACATCTGAGCATGATCGTTCACCACTGATGACATCATCCTCAGATGAGTGATAGTAATGATCGGATGCTCTGAGGTGGGCAGGCTTACAGGTGTGAGCGAGTGAATGGACCTGATTTCTTACCCCCCCCCCCCCCCCCCCGGTACATATTTGCAACATGCTGTAAATCGAACGTGGACAATGTCCTGCTACCGCCATCCATTATTGATGACAGCATTCAGGCAGTACGTTTATGAGGCGGAGCTGTCAGGATCAGTAATTCACTGTGTCAGATGTGGCACAGGAGACAGAGGAGAGATAGGGTAGTGAAGAGGAGAAGGGGGAAGGAGGAGGAGGAAAGAGGGAGAGGTGACCGAGCACAAGAGATGAGAGGAGGAAATGACTAGTGATGGAAGGAGAAGAGAAGAAGATGGGCAAAAGACAGAATAGGAATCTCCGAGACGAAGCCAGTCTACGCGGCAATCGAGTCTCTCCATCCCTCCCCCTTTTTGTTCTCGTCCCGCCCACCAATTTCTCTGGCTATCATGTTTCATGTGCCAATCAATAATTTACGGCTGTCTCTCCGGAGCAACGAGCCCAAACAGATGAGGGCGAGAATGGGTGAGGAAGGCCCGGGCGGGGGGGGGTTTGGAAAAAAACATGGAAAAGCGGTGGAGAGAAGTACAGGGAAAGGGAGAGAAAGAAGGGAGGCGAGAGCTAGGGAGAGAAGGAGAGAGACAGATACAGACTGACGAACGGGTGAACATGACACTGGATAAATAACCCACGAGTGGGAGAGAAAGTTCCCGGAGATAATGAAATTATACAGTGAAAATGTCTCCCAATGTTCCTACTCAGACAGAAGGAGAAGTAATTACAGAAACTAAGAGAGGAAATGTCAGCGTCGTGACATCAAAGTGGGACGCCGCCTGCTCATATTTCCCCATTTGTGTCCTGCTAAGTTGTTTTTCCTAAGCTGCTTTTAGTTGCTAGCCCACGGCGCACTGCTATTCTCCTCGATAAGGACCACAGCTACACACAGCAACCGTAGAGGAATGGGAGGGTTTTTGTGGGCGTGTGTGTGTGTGTGCGTGTGTGTGTTTGTGCACATGCAAATGCGCGACTGTGTGTTGTTTTTTTTTTGTATTTTAGTGTATGTGTGTGTATGCGCGGCACTGTAGTCATGACGCATTAGGGTTGAAAAACAGGGTTTGAACCTTGAAGCTGCGTCATTTCAAATGTTCCCATGAGTCACCCTCTCCAGGTGAGCCAGTGCGCACACACACACACACACGCACACACACACACACATACAGAAAAGGCCTAGACAGGCTTAATGAACCTTGATGATGATGGAGTGGAAGGAAATTACAGGCTTAGAGTGTGTGTGTGTGTGTGTGTGTGTGTGTGCATACTCATATGTATGTATGTGTCTTTGCTCACCTGGAGCCAGCTTCTGTGTGTGTGTGTGTGTGTGTGTGTGTGTGTGTGTGTGTGTGTGTGTGTGTGTGTGTGTGTGTGTGTGTGTGTGTGTGTGTGTGTCTATCTATCCACCTGCTCATGTAATCCTCTGTGTTTTGGTGACCTTGGCAACCTGGTGACAAAACATTCCTGGTGTCCTGTTGATTGAGGGCATGGGTGGGCGTAAAGATCGGATGCACTGAAAAAAGAGTGGAGAGGAGAGAGCTGGATGGAAGAATAGGACGGGGGGACAAAGATCCCCGACACCCTCAAGGTGGGCTGAACGAGTGCTTCGCCTGTTCTGGTGATTTATCTACTCTCTGTCCGTCAGTACGTTTCCTGCTCTGCGTCTGGCTATCAGTCGGTCTGTCTTATCCGTCTGTCTGTCTCTGTATGCGTCTGCCCGTTCTGCCGCTTTGTGGATTTTTCTCCACTATTAAGATACTTTTTAGCAGATCGGGAAAAAAATGGGCAACTTTGTGCTTTGCGATGGATAGCTTTGATAACCGCTGCAGAAAGCCAAGATGCAACCGCAGCACAGTGTGATGCTGATTAAAGGTGCATTTCATGGCTCCGGGGCAGAGCCATGTTGCCGAGACACAGCGATAATGAGTGATCAAATGAAAACAACATTCTCTTGCTCACGCTCGATTAGGGGAAAAATATTGGACTGCTCGCTGGTGTGAATCACAGAGAGATAATGAATGATCGGAAGAAAACAGCATCTCCCTGCTGAACCGACATCCGTTCCTGTTAGTCCTCCAGGCGAGTCAATAAAACAGTTTTTACTGGACAATAGGGACTGAAAAAGTCTCTGCTGAATAGCACAAGTGGAAAGTAACTAATTCCAACTACTCTATCTGTCTGTCTTCTATCTATCTATCTTTAACCTTTCTCCTCCTCTCTTTCCCCCTCAGTGAGAGACGATGATGATTTCCTGAGCCTGGGCGAGCTTCCTGAAACCTTCCCCTCGGACCCGCCGGAGCCCTTACCTCACTTCCTGTTCGAACCCGAGGAGGGCTACATCGTCAAGAACAAGCCTGTCAATCTCTACTGCAAGGCCACGCCCGCCACGCAGATTTACTTCAAGTGCAACAGCGAGTGGGTCCATCAAAAGGACCACACGGTGGAGGAGAGGGTGGACGAAAACTCTGGTGAGCAAAGTCTCACACACACACACACACACACAGATCTATTTTAAGGTGTAGCAGTGAGAAAATGTCACTGTGTGAGACGTGAGGTTATGTGCACACACACACACACACACACACACTAACACAGAGATGTACTTCAAGTGCAATAGAAAGTGGGCTCATCGGACCATACGGTGGAGGAACGGGTGGAAAAGTACATTGGGTGTGTACGAAATACGTCATTCAGAAGGAAATGTGAGGTTTTGCACGGCAGGGATGTTTTTTTCAGGGGCAGTGACTTTTTCATCTCAGGACTTTTGGACTTGATGACCGAAAACGCAGGTGAAAAGTACATAAGAGAGCATTTCAACACACTGGACTGTTTTTTTAAGAAACGCCATGTAGCTTAAGGTAGAATTCATAACTGTGTTGTGTAAGAATGAAGCATGTATCTGATACAGGTAGCTGTCACTTACCACGTCATGGCTACAGTCAGTAGGACACACATCATAGATATTTATACCACAGACGTTACTCCCATTATGTGTCTGTAACCAGCACAGACACATAACCAGACTACTGAAGAAGGAAAGTATCTAAAGTGTATGGGATGTAAATGGAATAAACGGCCTGCTTCATCCCACGTGGAGACCGCGGGGACACAGATGACATTGTGCTCTGCGTGGGATAATGTTGCATTGATCCAGCAAATGTGTCCGACACCGGGCTGTACATCAAACCGCTGACACTGACAGTGTATCGCCGCATTGTTTTATAACACCACCAGCCCACCCCCGAATCATTTCACCGGACCACTGCAGGTAAACAAGTTGGACCCTTTATGCTAGCTGCTACGTTTTTTTTTTTTTTTACCTCTAGTTATCTGTGTGTGAAAATGCGGGTCACACACGTGATGATGTATGTACTCAAGCTGTCCCCGCTGCCAACGCCGTGTACTGCGATGTTGACTGTACAGTTTAATAGGATCCACAGTGATGTCCTGGACCGCAGCCAAGGCTCCACACTTGTCACTTGACCGCACATTGGTATTACTCCACAAGTTGGCTAGGTAACGATGAATCATGCCGCTGCTTTGGCAGGTAGACAAAGACGTACACAACCTGGGTTTTCTTGGAGTTCAGGTCGGGACGGGGTTCAGCTTATGGGTCCCCACTTGTTAGTTAACGAGCCTGGGTCCCCGGAGTGCCTGATTAAACACTCCTGGTTCTCTATGTGGTACCTGCTGAGGAAATACTGAGCAGGGTGAACGGTAGCACAGATCAGCATGGTGCAGAATTGGTTGGATGAGCTTCTACGCTATTTCTTGAGGCAGGCGATGCAAAATTCATCACCCATACTTTACGTACATGTTCATACTTGTGAATGTGTACATCGCATATATGTGTGAGGATTTAGTAACTTTGGCTTCTGTCTTAACTCAAGTTGACACACCAGCTTATCCAGCCAAGATTTCCCCTTGTAATACAAAGCAGACCCTGGAGTGTGTGTGTGTGTGTGTGTGTGTGTGTGTGTGTGTATTCGTTAGGTCCTGGCTGCTTAGTGGGTCTGCCACAGTACTAAGCCCAACAAACAAGACTATTTGTTGATAGATAGTTTGATGTTTCCCCCCTGATTCAACCGTCAAACATGAATCGTCGAAGCCACGGGAGAATCAGAACGAAACCTGAAGGAAGTAAACATGAGAGAAAGTAGAAATATGAAGATGTAAATATAGAAACACATACACGCACAAACGCACACGAATATAGAAAGTGTGTTATCGTCTTTCTGTGTGGGGGTGTGTTGGGGTGTGAAGGCAAACCCAGACACCATATGTGATGTTAAGAGAGAAAGCTTCATCGACCACCTGCTTCTTCCACAGACCAACATGTCATCATGACTACGGCCCATCTCTCACTTCTTTCTTCTCCTGATCTTCTCTCCTTTCTTTCCTTGCCTCTGTTCATTCCCCATCCATCTTGTTTTCAGTCCATATAGGCCCTACCCCTGCCGCTCTCACCACTTTCTCATTCCCATCCTCGCCCTGTATCATTTCTCTCTGAATTCTTAAACATCCTTCTTTACAACAATCAATTCTCATGTCTCTCTCTTCATTCATCTCCCTCTCCCTGGTTCCTCCTATCCCTGCATTATTTCTCTCTGAATCCTTAAACATGCCTCTATCCAAGACTACTTTCTTGTTTTCTCTCTCTCTCTCTCTCTCTGTTTCCATTTATCTTTCTGTCTCCCCTGTATTTTTTCCCCCCTCAATACTTAAACCTTCCTACGTCGATCATCCCTTTGTTGGTTAGTCATCTCCTACCCTGGCACTTGTCCTTTGGCTCCTAAAATCTTCATGTGCCCTGAGGAGATTTTGAAAGAAATAGATCCCAAAGAAATAAAGGATTGAACTTATTGCCTTGTATTCGTGCTGCAGCGATGTTAGCTTGCGCACACGCACACGCACACGCACACACACACACACACACACACACACACACACACACACACACACACACACACACACACTATTGACTGCCCCTCACCCTTGGGTCATAACCTTCAGTACTAAATGCCCAACCCTAACTTTAACCTGAATCTACTTCTATTCATAACCTCTCTAACTGTAACCTTGAGCCTGTTAAAATGCTTCAGGAGTTTTTCCCGTCTCTTTTATCTTTTTGTGGCAGTGAGGATGTTTGTCCTCACCAAGTGCATGCACGTGTACTCGCGTGCACACACACACACACACACACACACACACACACACACACACACACACACAAACACACACACATCCTTGTACTTCTAAACGTGTGAGGCCCTTCATTCTCTGAACTCTATCCCCAAACCAGACTCCTGGAGAAGTGATGACTGGCCATAATTACGTTGCTTTGCAAAAATGTCCTCACTCCAAAGGTCTTAAACTGGTTCTCACACACACACACACACACACACACACACACACACACACACCCAAGGGTTGAGGGAAATTAATGGACTGTGATGAAGACAGGAAGGTGACATCTCATCATCTGTTGTATTCATTTCGGTCCCCCTCTCTCCATCTCTCACCCAGTCTTGTCAGGTTCCCTTTCTCTCCTGTAATTTCAGTGTGTCTCCTTGTTGAGGTTTCTTTCATTTATTTCCCTCTCTGTCTCCTCTCCGTCTCATTGGCTGCGCTTACATGCACACAGTAATCTGGCCATACTCCAGTACAGTCTTATTTGGGGTTAAGCTGTTGGGGTACACCTTACCTTCGATACTCTGCCATTGAGTCTCCCTGGTGCCAATCAATCAACCAGTTAACAGAAGATTCCCGCTGACAGAATAGCCTGCAGCAAAAACTATGAAGCAGCTACCTCCTCCCTATGTCTAATATGTCTAATATGATGAACCCAAAATGGATACTAATACCAGTAATAAGTACTGCTTGTCCCCATGTTTTTATTGATACCCATAACCCAGTACAAGCCCGACTTCATGCAGACAGCGGTAAACAAAAGTGTACGATGTTTACATGCTGCAGTAACCCGTTGAACCCGAGTAAGCCAGGCATCTTAACCAGGCTTATCACAGTATGTTATTCTCACCAGGTTAAGAACATAATTCTCCATGTATGTAAACAAAGCCATTGATTGTCCTCTCTCTCTCTCTCTCTTTTCCTCTCTCTCTCTCCTTTCCACCGACGGACACATCTCTCATCATCCACTGCTGACATCATGTGCAGCTGCTGGTCGTTTATTAGTCTCACATCAGCCGTTCGTTTGCTAGTTGTTGGATTTCAGACAGTGCGCGACGGATTCTGTTCGATTAATGGTCCATGGGTACGGGCTCTCGTGATGGATACCGGGGCGGGATTTCCAGGATTAGGATTACCCACTTAACCAGATGACTGAACATTAATTACATGTATTGCAGTTTAACTATGACATCGGTTGCCATGTTTGACTTGCAGCCACGCTAACCAATGATATCTCATTATAAACAACTCTTTATTTTTTAATTGGTATTTTTGAGTCATCTTTCTAACTGAGTACTCCTCCTGTTGAGATAAAAATGAATATGGCTCCACATATTTGAACTATTTAAGATATGTTTATGTTTTTTTTTTAAATTAAAGATTTGCTACTGATTTTTTTACAACTTACACTGGCACACCAAGATTCATACGCACATAACGAAATAAACAGATGTCATTGCGCAATACCAAGAGTTGTGTGAGGTGTGGGGCTTTCTGAAGCTGGGGGAGGTTCGGTGATGTTGGCGGTGTTCTTTTGTGACTCAGTTATGAACAAAATTCAGTGTTAATTGCCTGTTCTATTTTGAACTGCACCACTACAATATGTCATTTATATATGTCATGTATGTGTTATGTATTTCCCTGTAAGCTAAATTGGTGGAAAGCAAAACAAATCAATGATAACCTAGTCTAAATTAAACTTCATTATGTCCTTATTGAAGGCACTTAGCTCATATTTGAACTATCTGCAAAGAGAATTAAAACAGAATCATGAGTAATAGAGATATATTATCCAAGATTTTGGTGGAGTGTGTTGGTGCATTCACAATGTGTGTGTGTGTGTGCTGCGTTTAGTTGTGTTGGTGTGAAAACCTAAACACTGCTGCTGTTTCCCCCCCTCTATGTTTCCTGCTGTTTCAGAGACACAGCCAGAAGCTATGGCCCCCATACTGCTTTCATCCTCTGTCTTCTCTCTCACTCTGTTCCTCCCTCCCTCTTTCTTTTTTTCCCTTTCCTTTCCTCTCTCTCTATCCTCGTTCTCTTCCCTTTTTTTCTCTACTCCATGCTGTTCTGAGCTCTACTCTAATTTCCACTCACTGAAACAGGACGGAGCATAGACGGATAAAACCTGAGCTGGGAGAAAGCAGGGGATGATGGAGGGAGGCTGATAGGGCGGGAAGAAGGGATGCTGATGGAGGATGCCTGTGAGAGGGCTGGAAAGGCCAATACATATCAAGGAGTCACACTGAGAGGAAGGATGATATGAATCCTACTATGCTGTTTTCCTGCCCTCTCTCTCTATCTTTCTCTCTCTGTGTCTCCCACTCTCCCTCTTTCTCTGGGTGTATGTTGTATTTGCTTTCCTTCTTTTAAAAACCTTTTGAGCCTGAAAAGGGAAGTGTGCTTGAATGCCTAAACATGGTGCACGTTTGATCTTTGGCATCAAAACAAAGAAAAAACAGGAAAACAGAAATGAAAAGCTGTTTCTGTGTGCAGACTAGGTTTTTTCTGTTTGTGTATGATGCCTTGCACCAAAAATAAATATGTAATCTCCAAATACAAGACAGGAACACTGTTTGTGTTTTTTGCAAAAGAGAGAGGAGAAAGGTGGGGAGTTAAAAGCAGAAGAAAACAGGATACAGCAGAAGAAGAATTAAGAGAAGAGGGATCTACTATGGTATCTAGATTTCAAGCCTCACTTGCAAAAATCATGACCTGAAGTTGTTTTATGGAAGAAAAAAAAGAAAAAAGAGTCTTACAGCGGTGCAGACTGTATTCTAAAATACTGATACCTGCTGGAGCATGTCCTTTCTCATACGAGCTAACAAAGAACTAATACAGGACCTGCCATAGTTATGATTTCTGCTTCACTGTCATACCAGATCTTATGGATGGTGTAGTTTAATCCAATCCTATATACCCCAACCAGCGAGTGGAAAGAACATCTCCCTCTCGGTGGATAAATAAAGTTGATCAAATTAAATAAAGAAATCTGCCTCGCTGCAGGAATCTGTGGCACTTTAGTCAGCCGCATTATCGACAACAAAATGCCTTTACTGCCTCACCACGCTTCCATAAGGACTGATGTGAACTACTGCCAGAGTACACACATATACACGGTGAACTAGCATCCTGTGTATCCCGTGTCTCATACTGAAGGGCATTACCAGTGTTTGCTTAAGCAAACCTCAGTACTACCTCAGTATATCTCCATTAGCCTTGAAGTGCGCTAATGACATATTGTGTACTACGTTACTTACTTTGTCTCCATTAGCCAAAGTGTGAATGGTTATTAGTCTGCTAGCATTGACCTGTGACTGCCCATCACACACACACACACACACACACACACACACACACACACACACACACACATATACGCATGCACACACACGCACAGTATTGGCTTGGCTGATTTGTGACCTCTTTCCCTCCTGTGCTGCCATCTCACTCTTATCGATTTCTTCTCGTCTTTTCTTCAGTCTCTCTCTCTCTCTCTCTCTGTCCTAATGTTTCTATACTCATCTCTCTCATCTTTCTACTCCCCCTCTCTTTCTCTCTCTGGCATCCCTCCCATTCTCCTCTACCTCTCTCCCTCCAACTCTCCTCTTTCTTTGATCTCTCCCCCCCTTACACTGTGATTGTCCACTTTCAATTATTAACAGCCATCAGGGTTTATAAAGGAGGTCAATTACCTTCTGTGTCAGTGGCTCCTGATATACAAGACAGCTATATGTGTGTGTGTGTGTGTGTGTGTGTGTGTGCGTGTGTGCGAGAGTTTGCATATTGACATCTGCGTGTTCATTGCCTGATTGTGTATGTGTGTGTACTGTACGTGTATTTTGACCGTGTGTGTGTGTGTGTATGTGAGAGAGTGTTCATGTGCATCTGTGCATGTGTGTAAGAGAAAGACAGTGCTATATCTTGTGTGACATTGTGTGTGTGTGTGTGTGTGTGTGTGTGTGAGAGAGTTTGCATATTGACATCTGTGTGTTTATTGCCTGATTGTGTATGTGTGTGTACTGTACGTGTATTTTGACTGTGTGTGTGTGTGTATGTGTGAGAGTGCTCATGTGCATCTGTGCATGTGTGTAAGAGAAAGACAGTGCTCTATCTTGTGTGACATTGTGTGTGTGTGTGTGTGTGTGTGAGCTGTGTGCATGAGAAAGAGTGAATGCATTTTTGTCTGTGTGTGTGCTTGCTTGTCTCTGAAAGTGTGTGTGTGTGTGTGTGTGTGAGTGATTGTGCCAGGTCCCTGTAGATTTCCTCTTGTGTCCTGGAATGTCCTGGTTCGCCGCCTCTTCAGAACTGTTAGAGGACACACACGTGCACGCTAAATGACATTCACACGTAGCATCCTGTGCACACACACACACACACACACACACACACACGCACACACACGTACACATGAGAAGTATTCAAACTTGAACCAGGAGGGACTGTGATGATCAATCAATGTCAGTGCGGCAGCCGTCAAGACACAGTGTACACACTCTCTCTCACACACACACACATACACACACACACAGGGTCTCAGTGAGTGTGCAATTGGCCACAGTCTGGTGACTCTGCTCTGTCAATATCCTGGCTGATTTCCCTCTGTCTCTGTTGGTACATGCACACAGAGGGTGACCACTTCGCTTTGCATCGCTTCGCTCTGTCAAAAGCAGTCGCTTGTGGGCGTTTGGTTGTGTGTGTGTGTGTGTGTGTGTGTGTGTGTGTGTGTGTGTGTGTGTGTGTCTGTGGACAAGCATCAAGATCTCAGTTTGTTTAACATAGTTGGTTTATTGAGACCTGTTTTGCATTGCATTTTTCCTGAATACAATCCATGAGTATTAGGGATGTGCATCTCGATACGTTAAAGATACATCTGAAGCAACTACCAATGATACGATACGATTCACCCCTACTGTGATGCAGTGCGATTCGACACGTTTGATTCAACACGATGCGATTCAACGCGATACGATGCTATGCAATTCAATATGGTACAGAGAGTTTGATTTTATTTCTTTGGCTCTTCTTAAGCAAACAGAAAATCATGAATTAACTAAAAAAGTGTCATTTTTACTTCACATATTTGTTTCTTTAGTACTGTAGCATCTCGTTTATGCCGGGGGAAAAAAAGTGTTACCAAACATTTGATCTGTAGGAATTCTGTGGGGCGTGTAGCTCTTCCTCCTCCATGTTAATCTCTAATGTGACCCGCCTGGACACACGCCTCCCCCGTAGTAATTTGACATAACAAATATAACGTAACGTGCGTAACGTAAACTACAGTCGATTCTGCACACCTAGCTAGCCGCTGTGGGGCTGGACAGCATCTGTACTTGTCTGTGTGTGTTTGTTCGTGTACAAACAAGCAGAGCGATTCAGAGTTGGGAGGTGCTTTCTCTTTTCTGTGTTGGTCGAGGGCCCTCCTTTACAGAATGTGTACAGAATACACACAGAGACAGCAACACATAGAATGAACCAATTCTCTCAGTTGTGGTCTCTTTGTTCTACAGACATTATACTATGCTATCAAACTTAAATTGAGAATGAAGTGTTTAGGTAAATATTCTTTGCTTCGGAGCTTTAAAAAAGGTTTCCAAACTTTTCTAAATCTAAATCTAATGCTGACACTGAAATGAATTCCCATATTTCCCAAATCTTCATGAAGATAAGTTTGTGAGTGTTTCTTATTAAGAACAACTCCAGTTAATTAAAGCACAACTCTAATTGTATTAAATGTCTGTAGATTAATTGATCGACTGGCAGCTCTTTATTAGGATTATGTGAATCTATCTCAGACAACCTTTATCTCTTCTTATAGCTTCTTATCATCTGTTGCCCCACCAACGCTTCTTCAACTTTGATAGCAACATGAAAAACTGTCTGAGCTTCTGTTGACACATCACTTTTAAAAATCTGAGCTCCGACACACGACACAGTTTCAACTTTTTTTTGAAATGACAAACAAACGAACAAAAAAAAGGAAAAAAGTTTCCTTGTTGATTTTGTGTTATAACGTGTAGTCATATTGCTCTCATGTTATTTTGGTTCCTCACATGTATCTTTCCCCATTTATTCAACACTTTATTCAGTGCTGAAACTCAAAGCGTGAGAGTTGCCAGCTCTCTTCCAAGGAAAGTAGTCGCTAGTAGCTAGATTTTTCATGAGTTTGTTTTGAGAAGTCACCAGAGGATCTGAAAAGTCACTAAAGATAGCAACCAAAGTCACCAAGTTGTCAACTGTGGTTGGTTGAAAACAAACAACTCATGGTATATTTGGCAAGTATCAAAATCTGTGAAATAACTCATATGACAGGACTCCACGTGTCACTAACATATCACTTCAACATCAGTTCGATCTGTCACTGACCTGAATGAAACAAATACATAAATCTCAGGATTGACATTCGGTTACATGAGCAAGGACACCAGAACGACACACAGACCAGCACAAACAACCATCAGTGTTTGAGCAAAATACACAACTAGAGAGAGAGAGGCAGATACTTTGAGTGCAGTCTGTTTTTTTCATACTTCCCAGGTCTTTAAATCCAGAAGCAGCCCATTTGTTTCTCTCTGGCTGCCCTCTGTGAATATTATCCACTTTTTTGTTGAAGATCAATCTTGAGAACAGCAATGCCAACAAATTGGTGACAGCATCCTCCGCAGCCACTGTCATAACTGCTGCCAAAGTTAAGCTTGCTGAAATTTAACTTGCTGAAAAAAACACCCCCCCTCAAATGTCAGTGTGTCAGCTTGCTGGGCAGTGCACCAGCAAGACAGCGCACACTGTGATGTCAATCTAGGCCCTCTAGGAGGCAGAAAATGTCATAATGTTATTATCGAACTGGCACGCCAACCGCAAGTCAAAAACTAGGCTATTATTTTAAAGTGCAGCTCTTATTCACTTGGGTTTCCTAGACCTTCTGAAATTACAGATTTTCTACCACCAAAGAAACAATCCTGTTAACCACTGGTAACCCTTCACCTCCCAACACAAATTAAATAGTGAATTATGAATCATTTAATTAATACTTTTTGGGAAATTTAAAGAATATGAATAAAATACAATAAAAACTACAATATATGAATGCATGAAAAACAACTGATAATAGGCCCTCACTGAGCCTAGAGAGCCCCGACCTCTGAACATTTGTTGTATCCTCTTCATCAGATTGAGACTCAAGTATTGATGTTTACATGCACATCAATACTTGAGTCTCAATCTGATGAAGAGGATACAACATCTAATGATAATAACTGACAGGTCACAGTCACAGTGGTTGAGCTATCTGCGTACCTTTACTGTATGTTACCTTTCATAACGTTTTACTTCCATCTCCGTCCGTCAAATAAACGCTAACGAAATGTTGGACTAGGATAGGATAAAGCACATTCAGTACTATGCACTGATGTGTTTTCACTCACTTCCTTCCCTTTGCTCCCCGGTCGGCAAGTAAACATTGTTATGAGCGTTGACACTCCAGGAGAAATATGCAGGGTTGTGCACAGTTGTGTGATTGATAGAAATGTTTGTGAAGGTATCCGCTTGTCTTGATACTTGTCTTCCATTTTTCATCTACTTCTTTCCCCTCCCCTCCCCTCCCACAGCTGACAGTGGTTTTGCTGATGTGAAGTACTGCCATGCTACAAGGACCTAAAGTCCCATGCTTGGCCTGTCATAACAGAATGATGGGAGTGCTCTAAGCATTGCACCTAAACAAATAAGACTCGGAGTGTTACGGGACTTTTTTAAGCCTCAGGTAATTCGGTTTTTGCCTTCTGCCCGGCAACAATAGTTTCACGACCAGTCTGTCAGCAACGATTGGGGCTTTGTAGATTTCAAAAGCATACATCTAGATCCAGTGACACCTGTCTTTATGTGTTTGATCTCCCTTATGTCTATTCCTACCTTTTGCTTGACAGATTTGCTCTATTGACATGACACTCCATGAAAAAGAGAAAATGTTTCCTCTCTGGGTGTAGATGGGTGTAGATGGGTGTGGTTGTCAAAAGTTTGTATGCTCTCTGTCTTTTCTGCCGTACTTTTCATCCCAGATGACACGTAAACTTTTGAGACTCCAGACACCAGACGCCCTAGATGACACCTTCGAATCAAACGACACATTTTGCAACAATAACAGGTTCCTTATAGCACAAAAGAGCAGTCGTCTGCGTGGAAACGTAGTGGAGCTCTTTTGAAAACTTTTGGTGTTATGAAGAATAAATACAAATGTTTTATATAGCAGCAAACTTTTTATAAGGTTCCCCAATGACTCCCCAATGATTCAATCAGTCCAGAGAACGCAAACACTGCTCTTAGTTTCTGTTTGGCGAGCCTTGTTATAACCTTTTGGTCCAATGTAGAAACAGTACCCATTTCATGTTACCCCAACACACACAGGAGTGTACATGCACGCACACACACATAGGAATATATATCACCCAAAGGCTACCGAGAATGGTTCCCCGGACTATAGCTCCAGAACCTTGCACCTCTGGATCTTCTCTGCGAGAGTGTACTGTATTACTCGAGAGCTGAAGCTCTGCTCCTGTTTTCGATTCAGCATTTAGCTTCTACCTCGCTGAGAAATATTACACTTTTCATCATTACAACCATTGATTTTCCCTGCTGTGAAACCAACTCAACTCTCCCCTGATGCTCTCTCTCTCTGTCAGTATATGTTTTCTACTCTTAGTGTTTTTCCTCTTTTACCTCCTCTCTCTCGTGTTCTTTTCTAGCCACACACTGAACCCCGCTGAATCTGTTTTACCACACACACACACATGCTAGCTAATACCATCGCCATATTTCCCTACCTGCAATATGTTGCAACACACATCGTGATTTTACCCTTTACTTGTCCTTTGAAACCACTGTATGATCCCAGCATCACCAGGTTGCCATCTGTAATATAATGTGCATCTCAGCATGTGATTCATTGTTTTATACCTCCGATTCAAACTTAAGCAGTGTGTACACAAAATAAACTAGTGCAGTGGCATGCTGAGAGAGGTCTGGGTGATCAAATGTGTGTATCTTTCATCTGCATTAAACCAAAAGACAGAATTATCCTGTTTTTGAGTGCAGACCACCACTTTTCCTTTCTAAATGCTCCATTGGTTTGATGCACAAACGTAGTCTCCAAACCCCTTAACACCGAGGTCCAGATTCACTGAAGGTTTGTGCAGGGAAGAGCACTATATCACCAAAATGACCAAATCAGAATGTCATGCTATTCAACTAATCGTGTGCCAAACATGCCTGATAGCGCTAGTCGAAAAATGAAATCTCTTTGTGGTTTTATGGTCATACAGATGTAAATTCTGTGTAAATCTCATTATTTTGCCCACATAGTATTTATTTCTAGGCGAGGCCATGCAAATAATGAATGAAAACTTTTGAGACGTGGTGTAAATACTTTGGGCAAAGAGTTTGGCCATTCACAATGGCTGCTATCATTGCTGCAAGATGTGGGCATCGTCACCAGCAAGTCAGCCAAGCAAGGAAGAGAGTATTCAGAACAGAAAACACTCCAATTATAAAGGCCACATTAGGGTGCAGGGGTGCCAGCCTTGGTGGATTAAAGCTGAAGCACACAATTTGGGCTTGCAATTGGTGATGAAGGGGGCTATTCACGTGTGCACGGTGCTTTTCCAGGGCTTATTTGCGTCACAACTTGATTTGCATACATTTCTTAGTAACTGAGATGAAAACTCTGCACTCTTAGCTCAAACAACTGAGGTGCAAAAATTCTCACGTTTCCCTTCTGACACAATTTTAGTGAATCCGGACCTCAGTGTTTTTATCACTTCTTCAACTTCACACATCATCACCTTCCCTTGCCTCGTTGCCCCAGTTTGTCAATTCAGTTCTGTAGTTTAGTCTTTTGTGTAACTTTTATACACGGATCCAGTCTTTAATATTATTGACGCCTTAGCTTTTTGTACAGAGTTTCCATTGGCGTTTTACTGAACAATGTGCATACAGTCTCATCTCGACTATGCAACTGCAAAACAAAACAGTTGCGTATTTTTCATTAGCGTTCATTGTGAGCATTTTATTGAACTGTGTGCACATTGTCAGCATTCTACTAAACTATGTCCAGTTATTATCATTATAGTTATTATCCTAAACCATGTGCATCGTTTTTAAGCATTGCATAGTTTATATGCATTCCATTAATCCATGTCCATAGAGCAGATAATAAAACGTGCGTAGCTGTAGCATGATGAAGGCTTAACTGTGCCTTCCCAGTTTTTGTGCCAACACAAGCTTGTTCACGAGCTCCTACTGCCTCGCCAAAGCCCATGTTGCTATTCATGTACCATTCCATATACTTTCTTCCCATTAGTTTGAGTCTATTTGCTGAATCTGTCTGTCTAGCTCTACGTGATCGATGCCCTTTAATTGCCTCGCTATCCTCATTGCTCCCAGCTTGCTCACGAGTTTGTTCTCCCTCCCTATACCCGTCTGCCATCTTTGTCCCTCTGCTGGGTTGTTCCACTCGCTGTAACGGCCTACCTACTAGTTGTCTCTGCTTAAGTGCCGGGTTGCTCACTGGTTATAATTGCCTCTTTAGCTGTCGTTTTCTTAGCCCCTATCTCTCTTTCGCTCTCCCTGGCTTTTCGTTTTAAGCTCTAAACCATAACAATCTCCCTGGGTTGCTTGTTTGCTCCAGCGCTGGTTTTTCACACCAGTTTGTTATGCCTCCTTTTGCTCTTTGCCCTCTTGGCTCATCTCTTCCTCTCCCTCGCTGGCTATTAGCCCTCGTGCCACCAGTACCTTTCACACTAGCTTTTACTTTCTCTGTAGCTCTTTGCTCTCTGTGCCCCCGTGGTTTGCTGTAGCATCCTTGCCATATAAATTGTTCTATAATCAGAGTGCCCTCTTTACTTGCCATCTTTATGTCTCATGTCTTCACGTACTTTCACATCAATCTTGATCGTTTGTATTCCCCAGCTCCCAGTTAGCTCGCGAGCATTTAGTGTCTTCCTCATGCTTTGCCGTCTTGAGTTTCTCTCTCCCTCCCGTTCTCTCTCCGTCTCCCTTGCTAGCTGTTGTTGCCACAATCTTGTTCGCGAGGTTTTACTTCTTGCCTTGCTCTTAGCCTCCTTTACCTCTGTGCTTGCTTACTATAACTGTCTTCCCATTTCTCCAGTGACGGCGACTCGCTGAGTGTTCATAAGGAGTAAATCAGATTAGTGGACCCCCCACGGAGCGTATTTCTCTCTCAATATACTTCTTCTCCCATTGTATCCTCCTCTCCTCTCTTCTCCTCTGTCATCCTTTCTCTTCCCCTCACTGTGCCTCTGTTATACTTTCATCTCCATTACTTCTCTCATTCTCAAGCATTTAACTTCTTTCCTTTCCCCTCAGTTCCCACCCCTCCTTCTTCTTAATCTGTGAGCTTAACCCTCTTTTTTCCTCCATTAGTCCTCCATGCTCCATCCTCCTACCTACCTCTTTTTTCTTCATTATTCCCTTGCTCTCTCACCCAATTTTCCCATTTTCTATCTCTCTCCCTTGCCTCTTCTTTCCCTGCTGTACACCCGCTGTTCTATTTTTCCTGCTGCCATGCCTCCTATTTTTTCATCTCCCCTTCATCCTTTGCTCCCTCGCTCTCCTCTGCTGTCTCGCTCTATCTGTGCTTCATTACAGTCCTATCAGTGTGGTGCAGCTATTTAAACTTCACACTTTATTCTTCACGTGGAACAGCTTTCAAAACATGAGAGAAAAGAGGGAATTGGTGAACGGAGTGAGATAACCGGTAGAAGAGCAAAGGAAGTTCACATTAAATCTTGTAAATAGCAGCGGATGTTTTCATGTTATTTTCTGCGCTGTGGTTTAGTAATTTAGTGCTGAGTACGTTTATCTCGATAACTAAAATCTACTTTTTTGACGCAGCTGCTTGTGCTCTGCTTTGATGCTTCGATTGGTCAAATCCAATTGTATGTATGTAAATGGTGTAACAAAGTTGCATCACAGCTACACACACACACACACACACACACCAAAACACGCGCACACTCACATGCACACACTCACATCGCACACCCTTTAAGTTCTGCCTTTTCCTTTTCCTGCAGGTCTGGTGGTGAGGGAAGCCAGCATAGAGATCACGCGGCAGCAGGTGGAGGAGCTGTTCGGTCCTGAAGACTACTGGTGTCAGTGTGTGGCCTGGAGCTCTGCGGGAACCACCAAGAGCCGCAAGGCCCACGTCCGCATCGCATGTGAGTACAAACACGACAGCTCATCGTGCATGCAAGACGCAAAAAGTTAGCATGTGCATCTTCAAACATAGTACGTATGCAAACACATTCAGAGGCAGCGACACAAGTAGCTGCAGCGACTACCTTTCCCTCTGTCTCAAACAAGCAAACAGGGCATGAGGGAGCACTAGCCCAGTTGGCAAGTCACATTGGGCAGCAAATTCTCAATCAGAGCATCTACACCATACACATTTAGTTAAAGTGTCATATTCTATTTCTTCGGTTCCACCTTAAAATCCAACTAAAATCCAACTTAAAATCCAACGCTCCAAGCTGAGGCGACGGCGTCACAGACAGGCAAGGCAGCTCTTCGGCTCTTTAGCTCACCGACAGAAGTGAGCTAGCTAACACAAACAACACCAGAAGCAGCACTACGAACAAACTTCACCCGCAAATGAACTGTACCACCTCCTAAACCACCTCTGGATGGAGACTCGCTGTGTGGTGTTCAGCCTGCCGTAAACTGCAACCTTGTTAAACTTGCACATTAAATTACTGAGCTAGTAATAAGAAAATGTGAAATATACAAAAGGGCACAATTTAATTTTTGGTATGCAATTATATAATTTTACAACAGAGGAGAAATTTCTCTACTAGCTCGGTGGGTCGTGTCCAAACCTATTACATTCCCCTGGATACAAGTAAGCAAACACACACACACACGCACACACATGCACACACACACTGTCAGCACCTCCACCCTGCTGGGTCTTTATGTGAAAGACAGCAGAGTTGAGAAGGAGAGAGAAAGGCTGACGGAGAGAAAGATAGAGGGCTTAGGGAAGATAGAGGCTTCAGCGCTGGCCTTTGATGTATAGATTTCTACAACGCGCAAACATACACACACACACACGCGTTAAATACGTACGCATGCACACACATGCACGCACATATACACACATACACGATTGAGCTTACGCCTGCATAAATGCACAAGCGCAGTGGGATTGGCAGTCTGGCGTAAAACACAAAACCCACTCCAGTAGTGAGAAGATCAGTGTAGGTTTTCAGCTCAGTACCTTCCTGAATCATATTACCCACTTTAATTATTAATAGGATGAGGCCTCCATTGTACATTATTGTACATATTATTTTACAATAGTTACTTATTTACTTTCCAAATAGATACTTTTGTAGCTGTTATCTGGGTTTTTTTAAACCCATGACCTTCTACTAGCAGTAGCTTCCTGTTACGGTCTAGTGAAGAATTCAATAAGACAACTGGGAGTCTGATTATAAGGATACCCAAAGAGCGCAGACCAGACCAGACTCAATATTACTCTAGCAGACAATGTACCGTATAACACTGCGAACAGCGACTGTGTGGGAAAATCATTCTAGGGTTGTGATGCCCCCGCGATAGTTTGGGACAACGGGCTGGATTCTATTTTGAGCGATGGTCGTTTAACAGCTCTGCAGCAACAAGGGAGTTCAGATATATGATAGAAATCACCTTAAAAAAAACAACATTGTTTGTTCTTTCCACATAAGCCTCATGTGGATGGATTGTCCCTTCAAAGCCCCTTTTCACTGGCTTGAGAACTGAACCCACAACAGCAGTTTTTCAAGCATCATTGCGCTGGTCAATTCAGCCATGTAAGACAACTGGGACTTGTCTGAGTGCTCAGGCCATAGAAAGGTCAGCCAGAATATAAATACCAATAGCGAAGATCGACCCCACCTCCCTAGTTTACCTACTGACCTGGCTCTGGTTGAGTGGACTCTCAACTGGGGGGCTCTGGTAGAGTCTATCCAAAAGGCACATAGGACAAACCAGACATGCTCACATGAAATAGTACGACTCTAGCAGACATCATCACTCTAGCAGACATACGCCCTGGAAAGCTTGTTTTCCCAGGTTGCTCATATTGACGCTGCTGAAGGAAATCCATCTTGGGGTCCCTCGTTTTTGACTTATGGTTGTCTTAGTTGGTCGGAAATACTTCTTTGCATGTTCACTTTTGCAGGGCTTTATTGATTTATACCATCTTATATGTTTAAAGGCAAGCTAGCAAAATGACATCATTTTAGTTTTAGTTGCACGGCGAGAAGACCTGAGAAGCAAAGTGATTAAAAGCCTGTGAGAAAATATGATAATACAAACACAGAAAGATTACTAATGTGTACAGGTGATATATCAAACACCAAGAGGTGGACAAAACATCTCACCTCAAAACAAATAATAGGAACACATCGACAACAAAAGCAATTAAACCAAAAGCAGGATCTGGATGACAGCAGAGCGCATTACTCAGCCAGCGTTACTCAGCATTCAATGAAAGAGTAAATCCCTCCTATGTGTCACTCGATTGGAGAATTGATTGCGATTGGCCACCAAGCAGCAAGTGGGAGGAACCGGTTGGATGGGGGTCACAGGCTAGCGCAAAGAACCTTACTTTAATCTTAATCCTACTTTAATCAACACAAGCTGTCTATATCAATATCTATATCCGGATCTATATCATTGGTATTTTGGCCAATGTATTAGCTTATTAGTTTAGTTTATTACCAGTAAAATATCAGAAAGATGACCCAGTTCTGGACAGCACCATATATAATCACAGATGATGATGAAGATGAATGTGTTGACAGCGTTTGTATGGTCCCACTGCATACAAAGTGGTGGTTCGTCTGGCCTATGAGCTTTCAATTCAATTTGAAGTTGGCAGACGTGAGACATCTCGAGCCCAGTAGAACATCACCAGACTCTCCCATCGCTTCATCCGGTCACTGCGGTGGGTATGTGAGGATGTTTGTCTGTCTGTCAGCAGAGAGTTAGTGACACAGTCATAAATATCCCTCTAAGCTCCACTAATAACATTCTCGGATGGAATGGGCCCTCCTTGGGGTGCAATGAAAGCTGGGTAATGTGCTGCTTTCAGCTTTGGGTTATGGGGGGATACACGCTGAGAGACAAATGCATACGAGTATATGTGTGCTCTGACTGGAGGCGTACAGAGGCAGACGTATGAGTGTAGACACCCACAGCACAGGGGAGGCCACACTGGTCATTGACTTATGGTCTAGCTGACGCTGTAACTCACTGAGACATGACAGTAGGCCTGGTGTGTGTGTGTGTGTGTGTGTGTGATACATCCTAACGAGCTCATCATATAGCAGTCAGCAGGGAATCCCATATAGGAATCACACTCCTACACTGTCTAGTCACTTTCTCTTTTATTCCTGAACTGATTGTAGAGTATTGTAAAATTAAACTCTATTATCTGTGAGTGCCGTTTTGTAAATGATGATTTGGGACGCCGATATTTATTAAAACGTCCTCCTAATGTTCAGTATTCTGGTTATGATCACTGAATCAAAAGCAAGCAGAGTATCCCGTACATGTAAGACCTCTGCTGGGGGTGGATGGAGGGATGCTGATGGACAAGGGCTGGGAAGACCAACATCTATCGAGGAGAGACACTGAGGGGAAAAAGGATAGAAAGACGGCCATGCTTTACTGTCTCTCTCTCTGTCTATCAATCTATCCACGCCGTCTTTTTTCAACTACTCTCTGTTTCTGACTCCCCTTCAAATCTTTCTCTCATTTCCACTGTTCTCTTTTTTTCCACTGACTTTGTCTTTCCGTCTGTCCTTCACTCTGTCTCTCTCTCTCTCTCTCTCTCTCTCTGATACAACAGAGAGTTTTCCCCTAACCAGATCTGATTACACTCAGCCCCCTCTTGTGATAACCTTTTACTTGAATCGACCCAACCTCCTGACCTACCCTCCTTTCGGCTCCTATTTGTATCTGCCGTTGTGATTAAAATGCTTCCTGGCAGCTGGAGCTTGCTGAGCAAAGTGTCTTTTTTCTACCGCAACCAGAAGAGCACACCGAGCAAAAGCAATTCAGCGTTTCTCTCCTCAACGCACACCTCCTCTTCCCTCTTATTGTCATATTTTCCCATCTCTTCCTCTTCTTGTTCCCTCTCATTTTGTCTATCATGTTCTCTCTCTCTCTCTTTCTCTCTCTCTCTCTCTCTCTGTGTCTGCCTCTCTGTCTTTTCCATTCTCTGGCATCTTCAGGCTATTTTAATAACTGTAGAATGAACACTTTAAGGCAATAAGTGACTATGCATTTTGTAGTTGGATAAAGGCAATCAATGTCTAGGCTGTAAAAGTGTCTGGACACACACGCCACACGTCTCCATACACACCAGCACAATCACTATAAATGTATGAGTGATTTGTTGGTCTTTCGGAGCCGAGCACTTAAACGGTGATTTATGGCTGGTGCAGGCGCCTTGATTCAAATGTACGTAAAGCAGTTGACACACACTCACTTAGTCATGCACAGCGGTGCAGGCACATAGACAGGGTTGCAGGTGACACACACACACACACACACACACACATACTGTACACACAGATACGCCCCAATGCACATGCATCGTCAGTCATGCTCTTTGGCCCTGCAGCGGTGAGGTCAAGTCTTTCTCCTTCGATTGATTAGCAATATGTCGAGGTCACGCACACACACACACACACACACACACACACACACACACAAATTTCAGATGATGGCAATTTGTTCTGCCGCCTTCCACTGAGGCGTGTGTGTGCATAGCAATCAGGAGTCCAGACATCCTGGGACAGAGCGACCCCGCTATTACTGTAGCAGTGGGAACATGTCTTTGTTTCTGAATTGATTCTGTTTTTTAATGTAGAAGTCATAAAACCTCATTCAGAATTAATACATGTTATTCCTGTTATAGAGGTTTACCAATACACAGGATCTGAGTTATAGGTGACCATGTATATAGAAACCTGGCTTATACTGTATGTTAGAGAGGTGTAGAGTAAGAGTGACAACAACAACAGTAATAATAATACACGTTTGTACATTGTACTATTATATCATTAAATTGACATTATTATTTACATTTACAAGCAAGCCAAAATTACACGAGTTGACTCAAGAAACAGATCATTAGGTTAAGAGAAGAGAAGAGAAGAAGGTGGAGGTTTTGCTTGACAAACATGTGGCAGCTCTTTTATGCTTCATGGAAAACTGATGTTTCCGTTCCGTTTGTCCACCCATTCCCTAATAGCGCTGTAATAAATCACATTACCTGACCTCCCCTGGAGGAACTAATCCTGTCTGAATGGGGCTTTAGAGAGGAATAAGGAAGCCACCCTCAGGGAGGTGGGAGGCCAGAGTGACTGTCATGTCTCTGCACCTGTGTAGCCGCTGAACTGCTTCCCAGACGTGGAGAGAGAGCTGCTGCAATAGGAGACAATCATTATGAGAAACAATATGTTCATTATATGTTAGATATCTTTAGATCACAATAAAGCACTATTTCCTATTCCCATTGCCTCAAAAACATTTTCCATGTTGAAGTGACAAAGACAATGTATTAAATAACATGAATTGTAGGAGTGTTATAATAATAATGAAAAGAAAAGTGTATTTTTAACTTTTTTTCATCTTAATCTGTTTTAACTCAGGATCAAAATGAGGAACCCAATCCCAAATGAAGCTCTCAAATGAGGAACTTGGAGCCAAAGCTCTTTCAATAATATCTGTACTCCTGTTTGAAGGCATATTAGAAGTAGACCCATTTAGGATCCCAACATGTAGTTTGTCAAACCAGAATCGAGAGTAACCGCTGTGCTCCAATGTAATGGTGCCATGTCAACAGATGGAGTTGTTTACTTGTGTGAAACTAGATTGTAGATGGAAAGACCTTGTCTGATATCCAGGGCTATCACAGGTTGTGAAGTGTTGAAATGACAGGGTGGAGAGCTCAGTGAACGGGTTGGTAGGCGTGGAACGAGACTCTTTAAAGTCACAGAGAAAATGGCTGTGACACTCAAGGTCACGGCCTCTTTGTTTCTTCAGCCTGTGATCTTTTGGAGCTTTACAGGATTTTCAGCCATATGACCTTATAAGACGTCGCTGTTGTAATGTGATGTGATTGTGGTGGTTTTAACTTCAACTGAAGGATTCCATGGTCCTTATGTAACCCACTGGATAATCTCAAAAATGCATGGTCATCAAGCTAGAATTAGTGTATATATATATATAGTGTATATGTATAAGCAGGTAAAGCATGAATGCATATATAGACGTATGCATTCATTGTCTTTACCTGCTTCTTCCTATTCAGGCTCATGAGGGTCCGGAGCCTATCCCAGCATGTGTTACGCCTGGACAAGTCGGCAGTCCATCACAGGGCGAACATGGATGGGCAGACAACCCGTCATACATACGACAATTTAGAGTCTGCAATCCACCTGACGTGCATGTGGAGTGTGGGAGGAAACCGCCATGACATCCATATTTTGCACAACGTGTTGAGGCGATGGGCATGATGGGCAGCGTTGCCTTCAGCGGAGACAGTTGGTGGCGAATGTGACAAATAACACATCTCCTGTTCATTATGGGAATGGAGGTGATGCAGCAGGAAGTCATATTATTTCTATTTGACTGTCTCTATTCAGATCAGTCTCCTTCAATAACCTCTCACAACATCACAACGTGCAATTACTTTCTCATCAAGGGATACAAGCAGAAAGCAATACAAGTGAAACACGTCATGATGTCATACTGTCCTGCTGCAGCCAGCGCTGTTTTACTGCTTACTGTTTTTACACCATTTTCCTTTCAATACAAACCTGTCAAGCTTTTTTTTTGTTTATGTTGTTTATTAGATATTACCTTACCCTTTTGTGTGCTTTAGCATTTACATCATTTAGTTTTTTCCGAGCCAGAAGCCTGATGGTTTCCATTGCATACCGTCGTGTAGGAAATTGGATGTCCAAATTATTCTCCCTGAGACTAAAGGAGAGTACTTTCCGTGCTATTTTCTTCCCGAGCATCTCAGTTTGCTCTTTATTGCTCGAGCAGTTCCACCAGGGGAAACCGTTATGATTTGGCATGGCTAGCATGCAGGCTGAGACACCCATTTTGGATAATTGCACTGAAATGTGCTTATGTGGAGGTGCCCGAGGCAACAAACTAACCACAAACATAATAACAGTTTTATTTGAGCAGTACAAGAAGTAGTTTTAGACAGAAAGGGAAGAAGGTGGAGGGAGAAGGAGGGAGTGAGAGGAGGAGGAGGAGGAGGAGGTGACAACAGCGGGCTGAGAGAGAGTGAGAGAGAGAGAGAGAGAGATGGAGGGCTTTATGCTAGAAAAGGTCATTCTGAATAGATGTTTACACCACCTTATTATATTATTTATTTCCGAAATTTGCAGGGAATTCACATTAAAGAACATTTTACAAGTGCGCCCCGTGCTCTCATCCATCCCCCTGTTGTTCTCAAAAGTACTCTGGTTTCCATTCATGTTGTTGGATAATATGATCTGCAGTTTGGGACTGAAGTGGGGTCATTGAATTGTTATGACACAGCTGTCCTTCCTCCTCTGTGCACATAGCTCCCTTGGGCACGCACACACACACTCTCACACACACACACACACCTTCCATTAATGTGAGCACACATGGTCTCGGGAACACAATGTCATATTCTCCCACTCTCTGAAACAAAACACGCACAGACGTACTAACAAACCGGCTAAATTCTCTCTGTCATAGCCCCCTAAGCTGAGCTGTGTGTGTGTGTGTATGTGTGTGTGTGTCCATGTGTGTGTGTGTGTGTTTTTCTGTTCATCCCTTGAGCAGTTTGCTTTAATCTCCTTTAATTTTATTCTCAATCTTTATGGAAATCGACTCTCACGGCCAACTCCTCGTTTCACCGTCTCCCTCACTAATTAAGACCAGGAAATGATTCCTAGAATTTGTTGGCATGAGACAACAGCATCTCATCACTTTCTCATTCTCTCCCCGCGTCTGAAAGTGTGTTTTTTTTTATGCATTTGTTGTTACGTGTGTGTGTGTGTGTGTGTGTGTGTGTCTGTCTTTAAATCTTTGTTTGCGTGTGTGTGTGTGTGATTGCCTGCCTGTTTGTTTCTCTACCCCCTGTCTCTCTGTGTGTTTTTCTGTCTATGTCTGTATCTCTCTCTCTCTCTCTCTCTCTCTCTCTCTCTATGTATGTATGTGTGTTTCTGTGTGTGTGTGTGTGTGTGTGTGTGTGTGTGTGTGTGTGTGGGTAGCCATGTGGTGGATTTAGGACTAAAGCTTTGGGTGATTACTCCCATAATGAACCATCATGCTCTGTTCAGGCTGTCAGCCCCCACAGGGATTGACTGTATTATGAAGTTATCATTCAGCCTCAGCAACACCCATATGTCCTCAAATAACTCGCTTAAGCAATATATACAGGATCATTAGCAGCTATATATTGCATACATTATATCGGAGTCACTTGGGAGTGGAAGCCATTCAGGTGAATGTAATGTTTGGGAATCTGAAAGGCTTTTTTCCAGTGGCGCAGGCTCCAGAAAGCAGGATGATATAAGGTTATGCCTTT
Source organism: Hoplostethus mediterraneus (assembly GCA_034670385.1). Lineage (NCBI taxonomy): Eukaryota > Metazoa > Chordata > Actinopteri > Trachichthyiformes > Trachichthyidae > Hoplostethus > Hoplostethus mediterraneus. Next base: position 11,043,750 of record JAXDDW010000002.1, read on the forward strand.
GGGAGAGAGTAATTTGTGTTCACCAAACTATCCTGAAATGACAGGACAGGATCGTGTGAATCCTGTTTTATAGGCTGGATTCAGAGAGACACGCGCTCTCCCGCCTTGTCTTTTTGAATAAGATGGATAGCTTGATAAAGAAGGCAGCAATCAAAGCCAGATTGATGGCTCGGAGGTGTGTTGGATGGGAGAAAGATAAGGCCGATAAATAGAGTTGATAGAAGTTAGACTCACTCCCAGAGTCAAAGCGAGTCCTTGTATCGGACGGTGTGATATAGAGAGCTCGACTTTGACAGGTAAAGACCAAGCAGGTGGTTTTGGCGTTAAGGAAATGTTCTTACTGTGCGCTGCCAACTTCCCCCTCTCTCTCCTACCCTCCCTTTCTCCCCCCCTCTCATCTTTCAACCCCTCATCTGCTGCCCCAGCTTCCTTCCACCTTCCTTATCTGTCTCTATCCCTCTCCTCTAACCCCTTTCTCCCTCTATTTCTCTCTCCCACCTTCTCTGTCTCCGTTAGCCACTGTAAGGTGACTACGATGATGAAATACCCAGAGTAACTTCAACAGATTCAGCATTAAAAAGAAGTCCATCTCATGCTAATGTGTGTCAGTGTTGGTGTGTGTGTGTCTTTGTCTGCGTGTGCAAGTGTGTGTACCGCAGCTGACGGATAAGGTGATTAAGAGTACACCTGGGAGCCAGGAGAGTAAAAGGACACAAGGGTAACACACACACACACTCTCTCTCTCACACACACACACACACACACACACACACACACACACACACACACACTGCCCTCCTATGAGAGTTTCTGTATTTTTGGGGAAGCTAGAGGAGGATAGAGGATGGTTTGCCATTGCTGCAACCTTTCAGAAAGTCTACAAAGTGAAAAGGTTCTTTCTTGAAGAAACTGTGAGATGGTTCAAGTCGAAATGTCCCAGAGATGGAATCAGTAAAATATCCCTGCTACTGCTACTGTGTCAACAATGCATTAGCTTCTGGATATCACTTTGAAACAGACCAGACCGCTAAGCTACTAATGTTTAAATCACTTCCATATGCATGTAGGAACTGGCAACCACCCCGGTCTGCCGGGTCCGTAGTGCTCCCACCCAAAACAGAGGCAGAAAAACGCTTGTGTCTGGTGTTTTGTAATCCAGTGATTGCTGCAATCAGTGACATGTGTAAACAGCAATGTTACATTTTGGTAGGACTAACATGCTACTACTGGTTACTGAAGTGCATCTAAACACTGTGATCTTTAAGTATTAACTGATCAATTCAATAACACCGTGGATGTAGAATGATACGATACTGTAATACAATACAACACATAACTTGTTATAACATTTACACAAAACAGCCTGCAAACTTTAAAGAAGTTGTTCAGTTTCTTAACTCCAAATCAAAGCTTTGGCTCATCTTATCTAAGAATTTCAGTTTAGATGCAACATTTTCAGTCTCTGAGTGTGTGCACCTAAATCAGAAATAGAAGCATCAGTCAGCGTGTGCCTCTTCCACCCTCTCTTCAGTGCGAGGTAGCGGCATGATCCTAACTCGGTAGTTAGTTTTATGATGTCTGCCAGTAACTGAGTTGCAGCTCTATCACGCACACGCACGCACACATGCAGTAACACACTATATACATACACATTCACACTCATGCGTACACAGAGACATATATGTGCATACACACATACATACAGTATGACACATTTCACACTGTGCGCTGCTGTACAACATGTATATCTGAGTGTTTGTGTTTCCTTCTCTCTGCCTCCCAGTACTCTCCTGCTACAGATTTAATCTCACAAACACACTCTAAAGGTGTGATACATCTGAATGGATAGAAAGGGCAGTTTGCAGGTCCTTAGAAAAAATCTGATTCGGTATCTTCTTGGGTGTGTTTACGCCTGGTAGTTTGGAGAATCAGATTTCAAACCCTCAGGTTTATTTACACCCAGAAGATTGGAAAAAAAACCATCTTTTCTCTCTCCTTCTCTCTCTCCCTCTCCTTTGCCCTCCCTGTTCTTTTTTAGAAATCCATCACAACCTTTTGCCAGATCCATAAATAAAGTCACCTGCTGAGTCCCCTAAAACTACCACCCCTCTCAGGTTACAGTTTGTTTTAATGGCTGTTTTTGTGGCACGCTAATTATTTTAACATCTGTTAAGCTCAGCTGCTGTTAAAGGTATATATACACACAGTACTGTGCAAAGGTAAAACAGATTTGTTCATATAAGTTTGGTCTTAGATGTTTCTTTTTTTGTTTTCTGCATTAGTGTTTTACATTACTGCTCTTTATGGTCTTTCTTTTCATTTCATTATAAAAAGCAATTATTTTTGAAAGCATCTCTGCTTCTTTTTTAAGACTTTTTCACAGTACTGTAAACACACATATATATATACTGTATGTGTGAATGAGAAAACAAAAAAAATAGTGCAGATAGGCAAGGAGAAAAGGTTGAGAGTGAAATATTGAATGAGGCCATTTCAGGAGGGAGGAGAGGGAGTGTGGAAAAAAGTGTATTCTTGCTCAGGACAATGAACTGTGGAGGAGAGAAGTGCATGAGACAGCTGATGATCCTTCTGAAGTCTTTCAGTGAAGAATATATTTTCGGTAGAGGATTATCTGGAGGGGGTGGCAGGCAGGTCAGAGAGACGGAGACATCAGCAAAAAAAAAAGAGAAGAACCGAGAAAAACAAACTGTCCATCCATCCGTCCATCCATCCATCCACTTCGCAACCCTGTACAACCCTTTTCAACCCTCTCTCTCTCTCCCCCCTTCTTTGCCCTCCTCTCCTATTCTTATCCAAACTGCTGGGTAATTGTCTCTAAGTTAGCTACTGCGGGCACCGATTCATTTTTTTTCCCCCTCCGAAATGAAAGCAGCTGAACCGTTCCCCTCTCTGTAATGTTCTGTGAAAGAAATAGCGGTGCATTCCTTCCTGCGCTGTAATGCCGTCGTTTATCACAGCGTGCGGACCATTAGCGTGAATCATTCATTGTCTTTGGCCTGTCTTCGGTTCTCAGATCTCTGGCAAGTCTGCCGAGAATGAAAGGAAGGTAAAATATTGGGCATGGCGGATCGAGAGACAACGAAGCAACGTCTGTTCAGTGTTTGAACCTAAAAGTATACCTACTGAATAGTAAGAGTAGCTGAGTGGCTTCTGTGGTTTTGTGTGTGTGTGCTCGCAAGTATGTATTAGTTAAGAATATACAGTGTTTTTCATTGTTGTGTACATTTCTGAACTGGCAGGCGAGCAGGAGACGCCAGTATCTTCATGGCTGATGATAACCCTCCATACTATAACTCCATAATTACTGTGTCGTTGTCACCTCGGGAATGAAGGGCTGAAACGTCCCGTCAGTTAAACGCACAATGACAGGGCGCCGTCCCCAAAATGGCCTCTCTAAATGCACAATCACAGGGTGTTTTCTCCAAAATGGCCACCCACACACCTCCGGTTTCCCCTGGGATGTTTTTCTCCTTTGATAGTATAAAATGGAACGGATTCATAAAAACAAAGATGGTTTATTTCCCCCGAGAACAGACATCTTTGTTGTTGTGACGTCAGGACGAGGTGGCAGTGTGTTTGAGAACCACAGCGTATAGGAATCAGTCAAACGTCTTGCACTCATCATATTCACTCAGGTGTGCATTGAGAAATGAAGACTAAGTAATACCTGTGGCGTTTCCTTTTTGCAAATGCTTACTTGACCAGTTGCATTCATTAAAGACGGCTCTGACGCAGTTACCATTGAACTGCAAGATCAAGACAGCGACTGCAAAACTGTAGAAATCGTCATTAAGCGTGCGGTGCTGTAATAATCATTAAAATCTCCTGCTTTTCTTTGTGTCTCGTCCCCAGACCTGAAGAAGTCATTTGAACAGGAGCCCCTGGGGAAGGAAGTGTCTCTGGAGCAAGAAGTGCTGCTACAGTGTCGCCCTCCGGAGGGCATCCCGGCTGCCGAGGTATGATCACCGCTAACATTGACCTCGACCTGAGATGAATAGAAAGACTGACTGAAGAGAGTGAGGTGACAGAAAAGAGACCGAGAATGTGCAAATGATAGTGTAAAAATGGAAATGATCAAGTGGAAATAAGTACTCCGTTACTACGGCTGTGGCATGTTTTGAGATGGCCTGGAACTGTGAATGAAAGTCAGCAGCTTGGTTTGATCTGTGCATGCTCTCTTCTGCAGCTTGACCCTCTTGACAAACCCAGTTGTACCACTGTTACGCCCAAAGCAAGCAGCCACCACAAGATTGGACATTTCAAAACAAAAGCCTCGCCACAAATAACAAGGAAGACCCTCGCTGATTATCTATTAATGTAATGGGATCCCACGCTCATCTCCACTGATGTGTCTATAAATATCCGGTTTTGTTGCACAATTTGCAGTAACACCGTTGTCGGATTGTCGCGAGGGGAGATCAGGGGGAATAGCCTAAATCTTATGTTGAGTGACAGTCGCTTGAAAGCTCTGCCGCAAAACAAGGTAACGCCGGAGATTCAAAGTTTCAACTTAAATGTCCCCAGAGAGCCAATTTGAGTTGCTGCACAAGTTACATGAAAAAAACCTCTGGTGTCTGCAGAGGTTTAGCGTCCCGGCTCATGTTTGTTGTCCCTCCTCTCTCTTTGCTGTCTGTGTTCACCTGAATATAATTGGTAAAATGAATGCATGTATTATATTACTATGATTGGGAAAAAAAAGGAAGGATGGCGACTGATGCTTTTTGCGTACAAGTAGTCTTTTGTGTCATTGAGCAGTCGGGTGTTTAGTGCCTTGCTCAAGGACACTTTGACAGCAGTTGGTCATTGTTGGAAGGCTGCCTCGTCTTACGCTATCACAACACACTGCATCCCTTTATATAACACAATGCTCTTTGCCTCTGTGCGGTGTCAGCGCGTCAACATTTGATTCACTCATCAAACGTGTAATACAGTAAACATCCACTTTGGAAGTACCACACAGTGTCACTCCCTTCCCCCGGAGGACTTTAACTACAGCAAAAAGAACACCATCTACAATTCAGATTATTCTTTACCTTCCTCGGTTGCATCTGGCTTTGTTCCCACCTGAATGGATGAAAAGGCATAATTTCATTTTTGTTGGTCACCGGGGGAGAGAGCGGTACAGCGCTTTGCGAGGGCTGCACTACCGGATAAGGAGGCTCTGAATCAGGTTTCATTCCTCAGGGTTTGATAGTCGTTTTCAACTGTGTCTAAGTACACAGCTCCCCTGAGAGAGAGAGAGAGAGAGAGAGAGAGAGAGGGAGAGACAGAAGGAGAGATGCAAAGAGTGGGTGGAGGAGGAGGGGGGCTCATGCAAACAGGCATCTACAAAGAGAGAGAGAGAAGAGAGAGAGAGAGTGAGAGAAAGGCAGAGATGAAGATGCTCCAGACAGACAGAGGTGGTAGGCAGTAATGAAATGATCTTGTCTTGCCCCTCTCTCTCTCTCTCTCTCTCTCTCTCTCTCTCTCTCTCTCTCTCTCTCTCTCTCTCTCTCTCTCTCTCTCTCCAGAGCTGATAGCCTGGCACCGGATAGCTTTCCGCTTCTATTTCAGGAAATCTCTACTGCTTCTTCTGAGCGAGATTAAACAAATAAATTGGTCGATTTGTGACTTCAGTTTAACAGGAAGGGCTTTAGAGACACACAAATACACACATCAGTACACAAACATGCACACATGTAGGCATCTCTCTCTCTCTCTCTCTCTCTCTCTCTCACACACATACACACACACACACACACAGGCAGACCCGAAGCACATTCACCCATCTTGGAGACAAATCTCCACATTAATGTCTCATGACTGCTGCCGCCTTATTTGTTTTGTTACCACATTTGATTTTCTGACACCTGTTTGAACACACATGCACACACACACACACACACACACACACACACACACACACACACACACACGCAGCTATTTTCCCAGTGAGTTCAATTTACTACCTTTTCCATTCCTTTCTGCTGTCATAATGGGATCTCAGGCCCGGTGGATTGGTCTGTCTCCTCTGTCTGCTGAAGCTGATTAAGGGGATTTAGGTTTCAAACCCGCCGGTGACCTCTGGCTTCAGCCCTGCCTTTCTTTGTATCTCCTCTGACTCTCTCTTTCTCTTTGTTCTTATCATGCTCATTATCACCGGCATTCACATTCTCTTTATTTTTATCATATCTCACTATCTCTCTCACACACACATACACACCTCATCGTTTTTGAATGGCAGCTCTCCG
>JAXDDW010000002.1:11052500-11132500 GCA_034670385.1 Hoplostethus mediterraneus
TTTAAAAGTGAAAAATGAATGAATGAAATAGATATTAACAAAGCCAGTAGTGGATTGGGTTTGACCTCATGGTTATCGCTTTCTGGATTTGGCTCGCTGTTTCCATGTTGAATTTCCAAATGAATGCAACTGAATGCCTACTCGAAGGGACACGAGTAGCGTGCAGCTCGAGCACGATAGCTTTAAAACGTGTTTGAATGCCACACGAGAGAAGAGCTGAACTATTGTAGACAAACACAATGGGCCTCCTCCACCAAACGTGCGCACGATCAGGTTTTGTCATGGATCCTGGCAGCAGCTCTTCCTCATAGCCCGTCTCCCTGTCTACGCCCCCCTCCTGCTTGTCACCTGTTCCTGCCCAGCCTATCAGAGGATTCACTCAATTCCAGCCTCCACACCTGAATGCAATTTGCAATCAGCATTTAGTATAAATAGAGACCTGTTCTTGCAAATCCCTGCCAGAATGTTTTAGCTTGCCTATATGCAGTAGCCTGAGTATCAGACCTATTTTCAAACCTGCTTTCTCCTGCGTGGAAACATACGGGAATGTGTTTGTGTGTTTGGAAACATGCGGGAAGGCTCTTAGAGTGGCTTATTCTTTATGAAAAATCCATTACAGTAGCGCCAAACCTCAACAACAACAACAACAACAACAATACGTTTCAGTGGCCTTGTAGAAAATAAAGACCGAATAGGCTGAAATGGCGTATTTGCCGAACTGTCCTCATTCATAACAACACAAGACTGGACGCCTTACAAATACAACAACATAGTCCAACCATCTGATGAAGATGCAGCCAGGATTTGATCTGTGTCCAACTCCAATGACAACATTAATCATTTCTTGCCATGTTTTACTTTTATCAGTTCTTGTGACTGAAGTTCCTCTTTCCCCTGGTTTACTTGCACACGACCCTTCAGTCTGCAGCCTTTCACAGTGTTGAACAGCGTTTACCTGCAAACCGGCTTCAACAGGCATCCAATTTACGAACGATTGGCATTCATCAAATATGAACACCTGTTCTATGCACAAATCGAGGTTTCATGAATCCCACATTCGTTTTTACACAAATACGACAAATCTACGTATAATTGCGAAGACTTTCATGACAGAGGCCCAATGTCTACAACGTGTTTGTGTGTGTGTGTGTTTGTGTGTGCGTGTATGCACAAAAACAATTTATGTAATGCTCCTTCCCCAATAGATCCTTACCTTAATCCTCTTTGAGCTAGCATAGTAAGCCCCATGGCTCATCTCCCATCACATTTTACCTTGATCCTCAACCTCTGTCAGAAATCATCACCGTAATCCACAGATTAGTCAGCAATCTCTTTTTTTTTTTATTACGAGCGCCTAGGTGAATTATTGGAATGGTGTTAAGATTATTAAAATGGTGTTGTGAAGGTCTATCAGTGCAGAGTAATTTCCAAATGGGACGGCTGAAGGAGAGCAGCTTATTGTGTGTGTGTGTGTGTGTGTGTGTGTGTGTGTGTGTGTGTGTGTGTTAGGCTTGTGGATGTATTGTGGCTGGTTGTTGGTGATGTTTCAAAGGATTATGATCATTACCTAATGGTATGTTTACAAAATGTAAAAGATAGTTTCTCCCCCACGCACACACGCACAGACATATATCTCTCTCTCGCTCTCTCTCTCTCTCTCTCGCTCTCTCTCTCTCTCTCTCTCCTACTTTACATTTTCAAACACACACACACACACAGCTATACACACAAAACACTTGTATACGTACATACACGGTTCACCATGAGTTTAGGAGCCCTGGGAGGCTGTTCATCCGGTGATAAGCCGTGTCACAGTAAATCCAGGCGTTAGTCAGATCCCATTCCAAAGCCAGCAGACTGCAAAGCTGCAGCAGAAATCTGTGTTTTCGATTGCACAATCTCACCATCGGCTGTCAGACTGCCTCGCCATTTCATTCTGTTGGTCTTTTTACCCTCTGGATGTTAGTGTCCTTCCTACCTTCTCTCTCTGGCTTTCTTTCTTTCTTTGTGTCTCTGTTTCTCTCACCACCTCCCCTCTCAGTTCAGGTCTATTCAGTTCCATTCACTGGTTCTGTCTAGACTGAGATTCAAATATATTTCGCATCGTCAGACCCCGGCCCAGCTGTACGCTAGCCAGTGTTTGCGCGTTCTTTCTTTCTTTCTTTCCCTCCCAATTGTGAGGGCCAGCGCTGCTCACTCTGTCACCCTGACTTAGAAAAACACCAAACCCAGACATTTACTTTGGCTTCCTCACAGAAGCAGAAGAGCTCTGCTTTTTTCAGCCCTCAAAGTGACTGTAACTGCACAGGTTTCACATTTGCCCGCCGGCGAGGCCATTTAGGGAAACTATCAATCTGGTATTCTGAGAGGGAAGCTTCTCATTACACAGCCCTGTGTTTTGTTTCTCAACCGACAATCCAACCTGCATACTTTCCCTTTCTCCCTGGAGAGGACAGGATGTATGCAAGCAGATGATGATATGTAGTTTCAGTTTTCCGTGGTTTGAGGTTCGAGGTCTTTTTGAAACGGCGACTACTCCTCTTTCCTTTTGCGGTGTGTGAATGGTGGAGTGGGTGCTTGACTCAGAAGTGTGTGGGTAGGAGATAATGATGGAGGGGGTGTGGGTCCCCCCCCCCCCACCCCCCACATTAGGAGAACATTGCTTCTTCTCTCTCCCCTTTCATTACCTATTCAAAAGCAGACGCTACAGAAAGGCTTTTCATTTGAATTAACTGTTTGTTCTTCCATGTGCGTCCTTCGACCTTTCTCTCGTTCTTCTGCTGGTCTTTCTGTTGGCTGTCCTCCCTCGTGCTCGGGAACCTTGCTGTGTTGCCCTCTCTCTTATTCTCTGTTCATCTCTGATCTTTCTCTCCTCTCTCATTCTCTGTCATGGACTTTCTTTCTCTGTCTTTCTCTTTCTCTCTCTGTCTAGCTTTTGGTATTTTTTCTCTTTCTCTCTTTTCTGTCTCTGTCTCTCTATCTTCCTCACTCCCCCCCCCTGTCTTACCTGACATCGTTCTGAGACAAAGCTGTGGATCGATGTTGACATGACAGTGGTGGGGTGTACAGCGTTGTCAGGCAGCTACCCAGGCTGCCCCTGGCGGTCCTGACAGTGTTGTCATGGATGAATGAACACACTGTTTTGACACAGAGGGTGACAGTGTCAAATAACACAACTCTGCTTTATATTGTGCAAGTACTAGAAGTTGCAAAGACCTTGCAAAACTTTTAAGAGCACCAAAAACTTTTGAACTTTTTGTAGTTCAGCGCATTCATTTGTCTGCAATGTCACATTTCTGACAGGTTTGTATTTTCATTATTGATATGGTGCAATGGAAACATTAGGCCCTTGTTTCTTAATATGATTTTGGACCTAAAAATGGTTCTCAGCCCTACTTCTGGCAAGAGTGATGATATCATTTTTATGTCTAAGTGCTAGAGCAACTGGGACAGTGAATTTCTCATTTGGGACCCAGACTGAAAAAGTTTAATAAACCAGTCCTTAGAATAAATAGCGTCCAATTGATTGTTTTTTTATTTACATTTGATTGCTATTCAATTAAGTCTCTGTGAGTTTAAGTGATATGCTTAAACAGTTCATTGTCATTACCATTAATCTTGTTGTACACGCTCGACTCTGACCCTACCAGAGGGTTATGTACTCCAAGAGAAGATGCCGGCTCGTCCTCGGGGAGCAGAAAGGAAGATGTGGTGTTTGTAATGACATGTCACTCCGCCGGCCGGTCTGTGAAAGACATTACTCGTATGATGCATTGCATATAAAAACTAAACTACGGTGTGTGTGTGTGTGTGTGTGTGTGTGTGTGTGTGTGTGTGTGTGTGTGTGTCTCACAGTGTGTGTGTGTGTCTCACAGTGTTTGTATATGAGTGTCCTTTGTGAAAATTGTTGTATTTTACAGGCCAAATCTTTCTTTCAAATGAAAAATAAATAAAAGCCCTCAAGCAGTATTTTCGCTAAGCATAATTAGCCAAAACAGGCTGGAACTATATTAAACATTAGCTTCTCAAGCCTTCTGCCAAGACGTGTAGAGCACTATTGATGCTCTGCTGATTTCAGTAGCATAACTCTTTCAAGGGTAGATGGCTGGAGGCTACTTAAGTGTGACCTGGCAGAGGCTGATGTGCAGTACTTAGAGAGAAGATGCTCCTGCAGGTCCTCGGGGAACTATAAAGAAAGGACATGCTGTTCGCCACGGCATCTGTTCTACCTTTCTGTCTGTAAAAGCTATCACTGCTGCAATACGGTGACGCAAACTAGTGTGTTCAAAGATGTGCTGATGGGATTGAGGTATTAATTATTCTGCTGAAAGAGATTTGCCTTCATAATTCAATGTTGTACTTTATTGGTGCTGTATACACTATAGGCTGAATGAGCTCGTGGTTCAGAGCCTACATACTCTGTCAAATACGCCTTTAATATAGTGTGGGTCTGTCTTTCTATTCTTCTATACAAGAAACTAACCAAGGATATATTCTGATTCAGTAGAACCTCTTTAATAGAAATTTCTATACAGTCTGTGTCAATAGTCATTTGAGAGAGAGAGAGAGAGAGAGAGAGAGAGAGAGAGCTGACCAAGCGTGTGCTCTGTAATACACGCCCCTTTCACCAAAATACGACGTTAACGAACAGGGAGGTCTTCACCGTTACAGCTGACCCGGCTAATAAAGCAAAAAGCTGATTTTTGTCATCGGGCAGTTTTCGTAACACTAGAGAACTGGAGAGTCAATTAAAACGGACTGTCATGCCCCCAATCAGCTCAGAGCCTCCTCGTGCTCTAATGATCATGAAGTGTCATCAACACTCCTACACTGTACAGTGAGTCAGACAGACGCACATGTAAATACGCATGCATGGTATGCTACACGTTGTTTTAAAGGGCCAGTGACACCAGGATCATATTTCCCAATGCTATCGTTTAACAAAGGGCACGTTAATTTAAAGTTATAACTGTCAGCGTCGTGGAAATTTGATGAATGGCCTTTGAGAAACTGTCAACAGAATCAGTTGTAGATATCCAATAGACTCCCAGTGAAAGCGCTTAACCCAGACGTCCATGAATGCCCCCGAAGTCTGTCAGGCAGGGGGCAGTGTGAAAGAGAGGGAGGAGAAAGGCAGCTGAGAGTTTACTTTGGTGGCTGAGAGAGAAACGTAGGCTGATGTAAAATGACAGTGATGCAGTTTGACTTTGTTTCTTATCTTCAACATGCCGATCATTCTTTTCATTATACTCTTAAAATGAAGTGGAAAAGATGGGCAAAAGTGTGCTGGTCTGGGTATGTGAGTAAGACAGGTATGGAGTTTGACATGCTTTAAAATATTTGATTGGATTTTGATATGATTTTTGGAGTAGGCACTTAAAAAAACGTGAATGAATGAATGAACGTTAGATGCTTCTGCTTAAGACATGAGGCAGAAGGGGTTGTGCAAAGCATGTCCACATGGCCACACCCCCCTCAACCTACTGAGCACCGGCTGAGCAGAAAGGGACTCTGAAGCTGTTCTAACAAATATGATGAACAAATATAGATCAACTATCTATATAACTATAATAGCAGATGCCACAATGCATTGACCCTCTAAGAATAGGAGCAGCATCACCGGCCAGGTTATCAAACAGGAACGACACTATGGCTTCAGAAGAGCACTCCTCTTTTTCAGACCGAATTTACACATACACTTAGTTAGTAGATGTCTCTCTCTCTCTCTCTGCAGACACGTACACTCCAGGTGTTGTTAGGTCAAAGTGCTGAAACACTTAAATGCTCTTTAGCTGTCCCTCTGTTGTGTTTTCTGTTACACACCCTCCCATGGCTATGTGGACGTGATCCCTGCTCTTGTACTTGTTCTTTTTTTTCTCCCTCCCCATCTCATCCTTTATTTCTTCCTTGTCCCTGTCTCCTTGCCTCTGTATCTCTCTCTCTCTCTCTCTGTCCTCTCTCTCTCCCCCTGCCCCTCCTCTCTCCACCTTCTGTTACTGCCATTAGTCTGCTCTTAAGCATGCTGTGATGTTAAAGTGCTTAGCGAACTGGAGAGTTCGGCAGGAAAGGGAAAATACATCATTGTCCGGAGAGATAAAGAAGAACTTCAACGGTGACCTGTAACCGCGACACTGGTAGTTAATGTAGCGACCTGTCAATCATTTCAACACCGGTTCTCCTCAACACGGTGGACCCCAGACTTCTTTCAAAAGTGATTGAAAAATAAATTACATTCTCACCAAGAAGCAGTTATTGTTTTAAAAGTTTGCTATTACTTGGTCCTGGAATCTGCCAAGGAATAGAACCAGCTATACATCATGTGGTTGGATGGATGAATGAATACATATCAAAATGTTCGTGCCATATACCTTTTACAGTTTTGTATTTTTATTTAGGTTTCAATTCACTTTTTGTTTTGTTGTTGTTGTATTCCATGCCTGCTCAAATGCGTGGAGCCACATTTCAACCAGCTGTAGTGAAATCTGCAGACCTGCCAATAGTCACAATACCTCCAGAACTAAAACCACCAGGTGACATTTGTGGTCTACAAACAAGAATAGAGGAAAAAAAAAGAATAGAATAGAAAAAAAAAGTTTGAGTATTTTGCTTTTACTTGAACTGCCTCTTTCATCCTTAGAAACAGTTTCTCTTTGAACTGCTCCCCTGTGGTATTTGAGGTGTTGATTCAAGGCTGATTCAATCTGTTACTAGGTCAGCGCCTGTTTGGGGAAATTCTCCCCCGATGTGTCTGAGCCGTTGAGTGGATTTGGATGTTTTTCTTGCCTCTTTCACTAATGGTCTGAGCCCAGGGTCTCATATTAACTCTCTGTCCCCTAACCCCAAACTGTCATTTCCCTCCATCCACCACTGTCAGTATCACAGTTTCCTTGCATTTCCCCCTTGAGCTCTAAATCTGATTGATTTTTCTCCTAATTTGTCTGTTCATTTGTTGTTTTCATTAGTTTCTTCCACACATTCCTTCTTTCCTCTCCTCAGTTTCACAGCCTCTGTCTCCCCGTAACAAAAATAAAACATAAATACATAAATAACAAACATCTCTCTGAGGGAATGGCTTGATTCCTGAGTCCCAACCCACCTGCCTAACCTCGCCTGCTTCCCACACACATCTTCTCTTCCCCAAAGCTCTCCGTCTACCTGCTTGCCTTTCCTGCAGCTTCTCATGTGCAGTAACAAGCCTCAGGCATCACATTAGCTGTACATTCACTAATCTGTAATGGAATACATTGTACCAGTCCTTTCTCCCGACCCCTATCCCTAACGCCCGTCTGCTAGGGTTGAGAAATACTAAATTATATGTGTAAGGATAATTTAATTTAATTGTAACTCAACTGTAATTCATCTGAAAATACCGAAATACAATAATCTGATTATAGATACTTCTTGGATTATGGACTGGAGTGAAAATGTCAGTCAAACTTCACATTGTATACATTTTGAAGGCGAACAGATTCAAAAGTAGTTCAGGCTCAACAGGTTATTTGACGTAAACTGCTGACTACCCACAGTCATTGGTTGCAGTGGAATAGATTTTGGCTAACCTTTTAAACTGTCTCTCCATATTCTCAGTAGTCATACTCTCCCTGTACTTCAAACTTACTGTGCTGGTGTCTACAACTTTTTCAGACCTCCAGTGAAGTTTTTATTTCCTGGAGTAAATTTATTGCTAAGCAGTTCTTATCAAAATCCTGCTTACTGGCTGAATTGTATTTTTCACCTGGCAATGTTACTTTATTGAAGTTTCTATCAGGAAAGTAGGCAGTATTGGGGCTTCTGTGAATTCAATGTCTCAACTCTCTGTAAATAGATGGCTCTGCTCCTTGCTTCCCAGTTTGCATTGCCATGCCTGAAGCCTGCCTGCCTTGCTATCTATCTCATATGCTCTCTTTCATAGCTTTCATAGTTTTCAAATTCCCATTTCCAAGCCCCAAGCCTTCTCCGGTGCCCCCTTACTTTCTGCATGTCTTTTTTCCCCATCCATCTATTCACAAACCACCTGCACCAGGTCTCCAAAGTGCAGCCCATCTATCAATCCTCCACAGTAGCGGTCCATCTTTGTAATCCTTGGTTCTTTGATGCTGGAGAGGAGGGTTGGAAAAGCGAGCAGCAACTGTAGTTACTGATGGAAACGATCCAGGGAAATGGAAGGGTGTTTCATGGTTTATTGCTGTCTGGTTAAAACCTCATATGTCCAAATATAGAAAAGACTCCACATTCATGTTCACGGAAACTATACAATGGGCTGGGTCGTGGTTTCAGGGTGATTATAGGAACTTTCTGTCTATGATGGTGGTGATGATGATGATGAAGACGATGATAATAATCATAATGATAGCAACAATGATGATACAAAATGCCAAAATCAAAGTTAGGAGTCATAAAAATCATTATTTCCACTCACTCACACACACACACACACACACACACACACACACACACACACTCTTCTTGGCCGACTGTTGGTAAAATATTACCCTTGCCACTTTCCACTTCCCCCTTTCCCTCTCTAATTTCCCTCTCTCTCCTCATTGCCTCTCCTCCCGGCATTCCCCACTTGACTTTTACTTCTTCTTCTCTTGTCTTCCCCAAGTGTTGAGCCAAATGGATCACCTCCCCCCCCCATCTCCCCCGTCTATTCCCTCCACTCCCTTTTCTCCCTGTTCAGCACCTCTCCCTCTTCCTGCTCCTCCACCATCCTTATTTCCCTAATTGTTGACACAGTATGGAGATTTCAAGTGGATCCACCTCCGTCTCCCCCAAGCCAGCCTCCCTCCATCTGCCTCACTCCTACCTTACCTTTTCATTTAGCCTTTTTGTTCTGTTGCATTCTCTCTCCCTCCCACCCATTTTCTCTCCCCTTGCGTTGACATTGTGGGGGTAAATTTAATGGATCACCCGCAGATACCCCCCCTCCCTAACTCTCTCTCTCCCTCTCTCTCTCTCTCTCACTCTCTCGCTCTTCTTTACTGGTGCTGTGGAAATGCCTTTTCTTTATCTCATCCTCTCTCGAGATTGTTCCCCATCCATCTCTCTCCCTCTGTCTCTCTCCTCTCTTGAATGTTGACATGGGGAGGGTGAGTCTAATAGATCACTGTGAAGCATCTGCACCTGTGTTAAATCTCAAAGGTAGCGCCGTGTGTGTGTGCGTGTGCATGTGTGTGTGTGTGTGTGTGCCCTAGAGAAACCCCATGCAGGCTCTCTGTTCAGCACATCTGTGACCTCCTTTAGTGCTGAACAACTTGTTTCTCCTCTTCTCTCCTCTCCAGCATTCATAACCTCACCTCAAAAAAAAAAAAGAAAGAAACCTTTTAACTTTGTTGGTTTATCTTAGTGATTGAAATTGCTACAACTTTTTGCTGTTCTTAACAAGGTGTGATCCTGAAACTTGCAAAATGCACAAACAAAATGCTGTTATGCCGTAATGCAAAGACATGACATTTAAGAAATCACATTCACAAGCAAAAGTTACAGCAGAGTAAAATATTCCTGGTGTATCAGGAGTACATGCCATGCATCATTCAGTGTGAGGAAGTGTCAGAAGTGTGCAGTGGAGTCCTGGGTTATAAATAGTTTCCTCTAGGCCCGTCCCGGTCCAGCAGGGTGTCCTCCTGCGTCCCAGTTCTGTCTGCGGGACACCTTGGAGAGCCCTCAGCTATTCCTCACACGTTGGTGCACATCGGGGATTATTTTTCCTTACACCTCGGTTTCCCCCTCGGTGCCCGACTACATTTTAATTCCTCGCGGTACGACTTCCTACGAGAAAGTATACCAAGGCCTAGTTCTCCATATGTAAGAGACCTTGGAGATTTCTACCGCTCTCAGCCCACACAGAGGATTCGCTTTCTGTCTTTTTCTTATCTTATATGCCGCTACGCTAGCTGCACAGTGTTTAGTAGAATATATGATAGGTTTACATTTTTCATATGAAGGTAAATAACATAAAATATGAATGTATACCAATTCCCAGTTCTGGCTTTGCAAGAGTTGAGTTTTCTCAACTCTCATGTTTGTGTAGGGGGTACACTTTTCCCTGAGCAGATTTCTCCTCTGTAATCGACTATATCCAAACTTCCAAACGGGATAACATCTTGCAGATAAGAAAGCACACCTAGTCCCAGTTCTGTCTATGATTTTGGAGATTGCAGAAGGGCTTCACTCCTTTTTTCCACTTTTTGCTTTCTTTCTCGCACCATACCTGAATCTCTTGCCAAAAAGAATTAAACAGCTCATAGGATCATAGGATATAATGCAATGTTTAGGGTAAGGTTTAGGGTAGGGTTTTCCATGAGTGTGTGTGTGTGTGTATCTCCTCCTGTGTTGAAAATTTCTTCTTAATTGATTTATGGAAAAACAAATGAAACAAACAAAAGTCAAAAAAATGAATTAGAAAACTATGAGCGCAAACCGCCATTTATCAAAGGTGTCTTCTCGATCAGTGTAGGATGATTGTGGATGATGACCCAGTTATGTCAGCGTGGTTAATTGGGTCTTTATGTCACTCGCCTGGATCTAGTTAATTAAGCTGTCAGAGCCTCTGAAATCCCAAGCTGGTTTATGCACACACACACACACACAGGCACACACACACACACACACACACACACACACAAATGCATGCATATACAGCCACGCATTCAAACACCCACGCACACATATGCACCGACGCCTCTGCCATACACACACACTTTTTTTTTTTTGCACACACACACACACACACACACACACACACACACACACACACACACACACACACACACACAGTGACCTTACGTTAACCTGCACAATCTGTCCAGACTGCCCAATCTTGGCATGTATTGTATTGTAGTGAGGTTTGCGGTGAGAGTAAATTCCCCACAGCAGCAATGGCCAGCAGGATTGTCCTAATCACCTCCCCAGTGTGATAAGGGTGGAGACAGAAACACCAGGACATATGGCCAATTAAGACAGGAATGTGAAACGGCACAGATATCGATGATGGAAAATCTCCACTTCACACAATCGATGTGACGCAGTGGCAAGGTTACCGTGCTGACGACTGCATGAAGGATTGACATGATAGCCCGGAGACTCATCCCTTTCCTGGTGCTATATCTGACTCTCTCTTTGTTTAGGTGTCACTATGTCTGTCGGTCCGCCTACCTCTCTGCCTGTCCTCCTGTCTGTCTGTCTCCTTGTCTTCTGTCTATTTATCTACCTGTTTGTCACTTTGCCGGTCTTCTGTCTGTCTGTCTGTCTTGTCTTGTCTTGTCTTGTCTGTCTTTGTCACTTCTCTATGCCTCCCTGTTTTTTTCTGTATGTCATTGAGATCCCACATGTGTCTGTGTGTGTGTGTGTGTGTGTGTAGCCTCTCATCAGTATTATATTCTCTCACTAAGTATATTTATATGAAAACAAGCTGCACTTATTTAATAGCAACACAAATGGAAACCGCTTGGAACGCATCTCTTTAATAAAATATTAATCTGAGATGTTCTTGCTCATTTCTTATAGATGATTTCACGTCCGAGACAATTTAGACTCTTTTGTTGACATTAGTTATACAGTAGTTAATTTAATACTGAGGAATAGGCTACACATGGATACTGATGTGCTAGAAAGATAGGTCTATGAATGGCATCACATCAAGGTAACAAGTGCAACGTTGGGTATGTGAAGTACTATACAAAAAGTACTATACAACGGCAACATGTTGATTCATAATCACCATGTTACTCACCAACACACCAGGATGTAGAGGTAGACAGAGACGTGTGCATCGGTGCACAGTGAGAAGAAGGTGGATGGCAGAACCAATGCATTGACTTCAGTGATTTATGATGGTGGTGAGGTTGAGCAAACTAGTTTTGTTGTCCTTTAACTTTCAAAATTTCAAGCTAAAAGAGGGCAAGCGAGGTTGAGCTGAATAAGGTATTTTCTTATTATCGTTATTTTAACTTAATAATATCACATTTCTTCACACACCCAGTCCCATCTTTTGGTTAGATGTACTGATATGAAAATGTTTGATCAAATTGTAGACCATTAGGTTTGAAAGAACATCCAGTTACCTTACTGCACAGCCAATGCCTGCTTGGCTTGGAGAGTTCGAGTATGTGTGTGTTTGAGAATGTGTGTGTTTATTTGTGTTTGGTCTTCATTGGGCTTAAAGAGTAATTGAAGTGAACTGAAGTTGTCTTTGTCATTTCCTTTGGGACACCTAGATGCTGATTTCATTTGGAGCGCTGCATTTAAGACGTCAAGGAAAAGGAATTTGAGGCAAACAAGCGATGTTTTTTTTTTTGATGGTTACTATCATGTAATTGCCTGAAACAACAAAGTCCTTTTGTTCATCTCATCACGATGGGCTAATTGTTTTGTCTAATATGGACACACACACACACACACACACACACACACACACACACACACACACACACACACACACACACACACACACTTCACCATATTCATGTGCGTTGTTGGATTAAATTTCTATTAGTTTTCCTCGATTGAGTTTGAAGATTGTTGATTAGCCGGTAATGGCCTTTGTTACTGCACTAATGAATAGCTTGATTACTATTCTACTTAGCCACACAATGGGCGGTGCCTGTGTGTGTGTGTGTGTGTGAGAGTGCGAGAGAGTTTATCAGATAATATTGCAAACAGATGCCACACACACACACACACACACACACACACACACGTACACACACAGCGCTAGTCATAGCGTGTGTCATCGTGTGTCAGGAGAGCTGATGGCAGCAGAAGAGAGTGATAAAGACAGTCCTCTCTGCCAGAACTCATCTCTCTTTGTCTACCTCTCTAATTATCTCGCTCCCTCTATTTATCTGTCTGTTTCTGTGGCTCTCAACATGTTTTCTCCCACCTGCTCTCTGTTTCTCCCACCCTCTGTCACTCCATCTTTTCTTCTTTTTCTTAATCTCTCCCCCACCCCACCTCTCATCCTCTCTCTTTCTCTTTGTTCCTCTTTCCTACTTTCCCCAACCCTCTCCTTTTTTTTTCTTGTTTATTCTTTTTTTTTCCCTTTCACACTTTATTTTCTGCTGACTGGACCTACTGGGCTCTGGAGAGCTGGGCTAGCATGTGGCATTGTGTGTGTGCGTGTGTGTGTGTGTGTGTGTGTGTGTGTGTGTGTGTGTGTGTGTGTGTGTGTGTGTGCGTGTGTGTGCGTGTGTGTGTGTGTGTGTGTGTGTGTGTGTGTGTGTGTGTGTGTGTGTGTGTGTGTGTACATACGTGCATGTTTGAGTGTGTTTGCTAATGGAAACAAGCATGCCAATTATGGTGATGGGTCTCTAGATGCCAGTCAGGCCAATAATAATGACTATGGCACATCTGGCAGAGGTGTATACGTGTGTGTGTGTGTGTGTGTGTGTGTGTGTGTGTGATGGAGGGGGGTGTTGGGGCCTGGAAGAGGACAGAGGGTGAGGATTTTCTTGCCTCTCTCTGCCTCCCCCTCTCTGTCTCTGTTATTGTCTCTCTGGATCGTGCCTTCTGCGTCTCCACCCTCTGCTGTCCCCTGATAAGTAACACCTCGCTGTCAACGTGGCGTGAAATGAACTGACAAAGCTTGCCGGGGGGAGGGGCGGGATTAGGACAGGGACACACAACACACTGACACGCACACACACGCGCGCACACACACTCAATCCCCGCCCACACATAGGTAGTGTAATCACTAAGAGAGCTCTTTAACCCACTCATCTGTGGTCTTATAGGGATGCAGATAATATAGCTAATCATGGGGATAATGTTCAGTGATGAACATATTAACACTCTGATGATTCACAGCCACACACACACACACACACACACACACACACACAGAGCTTGATATCCCTGCTCATCTTTGAGTGTGAAGACCGGTCTACCCTGCTTTTCTAACATCGTTCTGTGTACTGGTGTTGTCTGTGTGTGTTTGCGGCTGCATACTGTGAAAGATTAATGCTGCGATCCAGACACAATATCTCAGCGCTGTTATCAACTCCCAAATGAGACGCTTTGTGCTTTGTAGTGACTCTACAAAGCTTGTCACATTTTTGCATTTGTCATAGATATTCTTGATATGCTTTGTTATCTCACTTCTTGTTCTGTGGTCTATCATTCGTTTTGCTCTTGCAAGATTTATACTGCGCTTTTCTTTGTCACACACTATGACTATGATGTTCTGGCTCTCAGTAGCAGATACGCAGCAACGCTTTGCATTGCGAAACATTTTGTGCTGCTCTCCAGTACAACAAAAGGGAAAATATATCCCTATATCTTGGCCTACTTTTATCTTGCGCAGCGTGCGACCAAGCCTTTGTTCCACTGCCAAAGAAAGATGCATATCTCAATAGATTATGCACTACATTACACTTTTCTGCTGCCTTGATATGGCACAGTGTGAGACGGGATGTTTGTCCCTAAAACAAATAAAAGAAAATATATCAAAGTATTCACATATCTCAATTAATCCCTTTGTGTTGCAACTCTACAATATCAACAACTGAGAAAACAGCATGTTGTGATATATCTCTGCACACTATGTGATCCTCCATGAGCAGAAAAATACAAAATTGCATATATCTGAATCAGTAAAGTTATTACTCAGAATTGAAAGCAAATATCTATCTGCTTTTACTTAGCACTCATCTGACTATATACCTAGAGGCAGATGAGTGTGTGGGTCAATGGATCAAGCAAATTCATAGAAGAAGACTGTTTCTAATTGATCACATGAAGCCTGTGTCCCTTTGAAGAGAAACCCAACTGGTTTCTTTGTGGATGGGAAAAGAAAACTGGACTCATCATGAACCTTTTTGAAATCCTGTCACAGCTAAAGTAGAAGGCAAGGGTACTGCTTGTGTTTGTGTGTGTGCAGGTGTGTGTCAAGGGGTGCACATTTGTGTGTGTGTGTGTGTGTGTGTGTGTGTGTGTGTGTGTGTGCATGTATGAGTGCATGTGTGATCACACCCTGCCAGCGTTGAAAATATCTCTACACAAGCATGTATAATGGCATTATTTCAAACCTCTGGTGCGTGTGTGTGTGTGTGTGTGTGTGTGGTTCAGTCGGGGAGAGAGACAGGTGATGCGGGGGAGGGCGTTAAAATAACAAATACAGATTCTCCACTAGGTTTAGCTTGATCCAATCAGCCACCCTCTGTCATTCACACTCTCTCTCTCACACACATACACAAATACACCAG
Organism: Hoplostethus mediterraneus; assembly: GCA_034670385.1. Lineage (NCBI taxonomy): Eukaryota > Metazoa > Chordata > Actinopteri > Trachichthyiformes > Trachichthyidae > Hoplostethus > Hoplostethus mediterraneus. Next base: position 11,067,704 of record JAXDDW010000002.1, read on the forward strand.
CTGTGTCTAATGATGCAGTGGCAATGGTACTGTTGCCACCACATGTGGTCTCTTTGTCTGGGCCCAGCACAGCAGAGCACACATCAGTCACATGCAAACACACACATACACACACACACACACACTTCAACCTTCAGGCATCATCTACAACCATCACTCTTTTCAATGCATCATCATAAAAGAGCTGATTACCAAAAAAGAGCTGCTGGTAAAGGATTGCATCATTGTTCAGATGGAAAATACAACAATTTGCTTCACTGTGGAAGACATGTATTTGTTTAGCATTGGTATTCTTTACATTTCAACAAATTGTAAAGACCACCTGAGCTCACCACCTGCCATGACGGATTGATTAATTGATTGCATCATAAAATGATTGAATAACTCTAAGAAAACCTTGTATCTCCAAAATGTCCTGAGGAAAGGGTTTCCTAAATACTCCTTCAACTGAAATTAAACCAAATCAACAAAAGTTTATTTGAATTATGAGTTACGAGGTTTTCCCATGAGTGTACTTTTCATTCATTGTTTCTCTGTGATGTCATCCATTTGTTGCTAGGACAACATTGCCTTCAATGATGGCAATAGAAAGTGTGGAGTTGTTGTCATTGAACTATTCCTGACGTGTATTGAACCGATGCATACATATTTGCTCATTTATATACTTTGTGTGTGTGTGTGTGTGTGTGTGTTCAGGTGTATCCACAAGTGTGTATGAGGCTGTTCGTCTGCCTTCCCCTTCCTGTGCATGTACCCTTATCCTTAACTTCACTGCAGTTGAAAATGCAACAGTGAGCGAGTTAAAAAAGTAAATGGTTCCCCAGGTTTGAAAGGAGGTGTGGAGGTTTGAAAGGAGGTGCGTGGGATTGGTTTTCCTTACTGGTGTTGTTGATTGGCTGTGTAGTTTTAATACAGTGTTTGTAAGGGAGGGAGGAAGGGAGATTGGATGCATGCACAGTTGGAGTGACAGTAGTGTAGAGGAGTATCTAGAGGCAAGTTACGAAGATGCATGGCAGGCAGGTGGGTGCCTGGATGACGGATGGATGGATGGAGGGAGGGAGGGATGGATAGATAGTGGTTTAAACCTGTACAGAGAAGTGAGTGTGACATTCAGTGATTCTTGGGTCCTATTATGAAGTCTGTATATCAGATACTCTGGCCACTAACATATCCATATTTATCACACTATTTCTCTCTCTCTCTCTCTCTCTCTCTCTCTCCCCATTTTCTCCCTTTGTCCTAACGCAAAACATGCAGTAGCCGTGTGCACACACTGTTTCCTCTCTCTGTGTTTTTGTTGTGTCAGTCTCAATAAGTGTGAGTCTGTTTTGAGTGAAGCGCTTGATGCGTTTGATCTCGTAAATTGTCTTCCCACTCTCACCGCCGTCTTGCAAGTTTAATCAACCAAAGCTAAAGTAGTTTACTTTTTTTTTCCCCACTCTACATTCAAATTGATTTCTGATTTTTTTCCAGGTCAGATTTTCTCCCTTTCATCATTCACGTCAGCCTCTGCTGTTTTTAGACTACTCGCTCAGCTTGAGCAGGGACACCCACACTGAAACCAACAAACCCCCTAATAGATCACTATCTTAATGTACGGGGCAACAAATACAATCCCGTAGTACCCAATCTCATTTTGTGATTGTCTTCAGATGTACCTGGGAAGAATTTGAAAATATCCTCGTGTCCTTGTCCTCATGTTACGGCACGTGTGAATGCCACTAGTATCCATTTGTTGTTGTTGTACACCCACATCTTCATGGATTGATTTGACTGTGCTACGTGTCGAATGAGGTAAATCTGTGTGTGTGTGTGTGTGTGTGTTTACACATGTGTGTGCGATTAATATGAGAGAAGCCGAGTCTCAAAGCATCAAAGTGAATGACGACCGCTCTGTTCCTCTTTTCTGTTTCATCTTCCTCAGACGAAGCACCACTCTTGGCACCTGCACTCCTTCTTTCAAATATCCCCCCAATCCCCCTCTCCATCCTTCACTTCACATTTTTGTTGCTCAATTGTATCCATTACTCACATCTGTCTTGTTTCTCTATCTGTCTCCTTTTCAGTTGTCTCTTACTTCTTTGTTTTTTGTCTTTTACTCCTCCACCTCCTTTTTGAGTACACACACATCAATTCTAACATACGCTCAGTATCTGCTTTATTAGGTCTTTATTTATTCTCCCTGTAGATGCTCGTGTACAAGTAAAGCATAAGGATAACACATGCAGACGGGGTCGAGAGGAGATCAGTGACTGTTCAACTAAACATTAGGATGGGAAAGACGTGATTTAAGCCACTTCTAACGTTGGTTTGATTGTCGGTGTCGATGCACCGGTTCCAGCATCTCAGAATTGGCCGCCCCTTCTTGGATTTCAAATTTACCAAGAAGGGTGAGATGAAACAAAACGTCTAGTGATAACGCCTCGGTGATGAGAGAGGCGAGAGGACAATAGCAAGCTATCAGGTGTCAGATATCAGCTCAGTACAACAGTGGTGTGCAGAAGGGCGTCTCCGGGCACACAACTCATCAATCCTTGAAGTGGATTGGCTCCGGCAGAAGACCATGGCGGATTCCGCTCCTGTCAGCTAAGAACAAGGAGAGTAGAAAAACAGGAGATGAATTTATGGATCCATCCTGCCTGGTGTCAGCAGTACAGGGGTGGTGGTGGTCGTGTAGTGGTGCAGGGAATGTTTTCTTGGCACACATTAGGCACCTTTGTACCATTGAAACATCATTTCAATGCCACAGCATACCCAAACCTTGTTGCTGACCAGATGCGGTCCTTCGTGGCCATGGTCTGCCCTTTTGGAAATGGATACTTCCAGCAGGATAATGTGTCATCGTCTCAAGATGGCTCCAGGAACATGACACTGGCTTTAGGTCAGTCCAATGGCCTGCACAGTCCCCACATCTCAACCGAAAAGCACAGCTTGGACATGAGGCGTAACAGGACGTTCTGCAAGAAATCTGAAAGACCTTTGCAAAGCAATTGAATCTGCATGGACCAAGACCCCTTTTTGAATCTGTGGCTAAACACATTGTGGCTCTTCTGGAGGCAAAAGGGGGGTCCGGCCTGGCATGTGGAGAACGGGATATGAACCCAAGTGATATTTCACTTCATTTTCATTTTTCAATACTTTCCCAGTTTGATTTTTTTAGCCTTCAATCTCCAATATTCCATGTCCCCTGGATTGTTTGTGCACCACCACCATACAGACTTTTTACCAGTCACCACAGTGCTGTGGTCTTCAAGAGCCAAAAAGCGTTATATCATTGTGAAAATGTAACTTAAACTATGATGATCAACAACTTAGCTGCAAACTTTCACACAACTCACACAACCCTCCTCAAGTGTCCTGGAGGAAGACACTGAATCCCTAACAGCTCCATTACACAAGTAACACAGTAAACAAAACCAGGAGTGTATTGTGTTGGCTTACACACAGAAGATCATGAATACATGGCACTCACAAAGATCGTTTTTATTACTTTCTTTAGCTTATTTAACTACTTTGAGCATGGATAAATAAGTCTTTTGTATTTGTATAATACAGTATAACACTTGGTTTTGTTTTTGAGAGAGCACCTATTTTTTTTTTTTACTTTTTCAAGGATAAACTCCTTGTCTGAATGTTTGGGCTGTAAATATTGTTTTTCTTTGTTTTTGCTTTTTTTCTACAGTATAACCTTTTCTTTCTAATAGAAACTTAAAGGTCACACCGCATCTCACTCAAGATTGAGAATTGAGAAGCTACAGTAAGCCTCATGGTCAAAGAGTACTGCTGAGAGCAAGAGGAGCAGGCAGGAGAGAGAGAGAGAGAGAGAGAGAGAGAGAGAGAGAGAGAGAGAGAGAGAGAGAGAGAGAGAGAGAGAAATAAACTGGAGAATAACAAAGAATTTCCTCTTTTCTGCATCTGAGATTTCCATTTCCTAATGTGAAGGGAGGAGGAAATTAAACAACGTGAATTAAACAACGTTGCTCGGACATTTATGTGCTTGCCATAAAGCTTTGGACAGGTTGAATTTATGTGGGTGTGGACCAGTAAATACAGCACTCAGGAAATGTGATTAGGCTCATAAATACAATAGTTTCCCGCTGTCCTACCCTTCACCCAAAGTACCTTTGCGAAAGCATATGTTTGGGAAATTTCCCTTCTTTCTCCACGGCTACCTCTCATTTAGACATTGTGAAGGGGCTACTGTTTCTACTGTGCCTTTCACTATTACAAGTGTATGATCTGATCTGATTTGATGCACCCCCCTGCATCGCTCCTTGTAAACATTCAGCTTAATTCAATTGTGGATGCAAAGATTCTGCATGTGAAATTAATGTTTTTAATGGGCTTTTTTCCCTTACATTCCCACCCCTTACCTTAGCGCATTGAATTGCTTCTGATTATTTTAATTTTATTTTTATGCAATCTGCATTTCTTTGATTTATGATTGATGATATTTAACTTATATTTTTCACATGCTCTTTTTTTTACATTTATTCATTCATTTTGGGCATTTAAACCCTAACCCTAACCCTGAGGGAAAAGATAATGCTGTGTGTGACACCGCCTTTCCTGTGCAAGATTTCTGTGATGTCTTCTCTGCTGTTATCCTTCAACTCGCAGGATAAACCAGGATAGACCATAAAATATAGTGGTAGTCACTGTAGAGCCCCCTCTCCTTTTATATATTTAATTATTTACTGGGATTCTCATCTCAACTTGACATTTCCACAAAGCTTTCCTGTGTGGAACCATAGAAAAACAAGATTATAACAGCATCCTATTATAAGTCCATCCATCCCTTCTTTATTTGTCAGCTGGAAAGGTTGAAAAACAAGATTAGAACAACACTCTAACTTAATCCTTTTGCTCTTCTTCTTCTACTTGCTCAGTTGGACCCTTTTTGAAAAACATCACATTCTAACCCATTTCTTTATCTAATAAGTTATTTTCTCCCCCTCTCTTTTCATCCACGCAGCCTTCCTCCCATTGGTTGAATAAACGAGATTAAAACATGATCCTATAGCTCTCCTCAGCTGGTAATGGTCTCAGAAAATGAAAAACGTAAAGTGATGAATAATGGATTATCTAGTATAATGGGGTTTCAACTTAATGGTAAAGAAACAATATCCCAATGCAAAACCAGTGGAGACCCGTGACCCTGTGGTTTTATTATACAGCAGCACTGTCAACCATTCTCATCATATTTTGTCATATTTTCACCTTTCATCTTTGATTTTCGTCTCTCTGAGGTGGAGTGATTGGAGTATGTGGAATAGAGAAACTTATAAATACCGGCTGACCTCTGTCTTCTCTCTTCCTTCTCTCTCTCTCTCTCTCTCTGTGTCCCAGGTGGAGTGGCTGAAGAATGAAGAGATAATTGACCCAGCTGAGGACAGAAACTTCTACATCACTATCGACCACAACCTGATCATCAAGCAGGCGCGTCTGTCTGACACCGCCAACTACACGTGTGTGGCGAAGAACATCGTGGCTAAAAGACGTAGCACTACAGCGACTGTTATTGTTTTTGGTAAGCGCGTGTCTGCGTGTCTGATCTTTAACATCAGTCAATTGTACAATTTCTGACACCTCTTCAAATTGCCACTACCCAGCCATTGATCAGCCAAGCCAGGCCCCATCTGCCACGTGTAATTAGCTCTTCTACCATGCCAACACACTCTATTTGTGATTGGCCTGATGTTACCACATCACCCTTGACCTCACCCAATTAAAACCCACCAATCACACTTTCAGTTTTAAACACTTGGGCATTCCAAATGTCTGCACATTCAGTCCCACAACAAGATGAATTGTGCAGCATATGGCACGATGTTGGCTGTAAACAACACAAAAGCCATAACTTTGCATGTTTTAGTTTTGAATGGCAGCAGTTTGTTTTTTAGATAAAGCTCTTTACATGCTGTGTTTACTAAAAGCTGAGGAAAAAAAGCATGTTTGTTATAAATGGCCTTTTCCTCTTTTTCATTTTACCAAATGCCAGTCTGACATGAGAAGATGGGAAACATTTGGAGGAGAAATGGTGTATAGCAGCGCAGCAGAGCACACACACACACACACACACACACACACACACACACACACACGTTGTTTCTTTCAAACATAACACCTACTCTATTTTCTTTGGAGGGTTTCAATCAAAAAGAACTGTGTGTATATATATATATATGTGTGTGTGTGTGTGTGTGTGCGCGCACGTGCACGCATCTATGTGTGTGTGTGTGATAGAGAGAAGGAGAGATGGAGTGGTTTGACACTGATGTATCCTTACAGAAATAGATTGTTCAATCTTTGGTTCAATCTTCACCGCTCCACACGGGCCTGGCTGACACTGTTGACAAGGTGAAACAGTAGAGAAGAAACAGAGGAACATATGGAAAAATGAAACAAAAATAGATATAGGGTATAGAGGACAGATAGGTGAAGAGGAAGGGTGAAGAAGAAAAGATGAGAGGAGAACGGAACAGAACAAAGAAGGATGAGAAAGTTCAAGTGAGACAAGAAAACCCAAAGAAACTAATAGCTGATTTCCCCTGCCACTCTCTCTCTGATGACTTGTTTCTAATTGGGCGCAGGGAGAGGAGTGGGCACTGCCCACTGGGCTGTAACAGAGCTGTCGAAAGGCAGTACGCAGCGGTCCTCAAATCCGGGCCGTCTGGGTCCAGAGTACCGCTGGTTTTCTATTCTGCCAGGTAGTTTCCATTCTAGCTGTCTAATCAGGGGTTGATTAAGACATGGGGTGCCAGGTGAATGCAATTAACTTCCTGGTAGGAGAGAAAACCAGCAGCACTCTGGACCCCTAGGCCCGGGTTTGAGGAATTTCCACCCACTACACCTCTCTGGATGTCAGCTCTCTCTCTCTCTGGGTCTCCCTGTGACTCTTTATCTCTTGTTCAAACCTTATACCTCTCTTTGTCTTTCTCTCCTGTTCTTGAATGTTCTCTCTTCCATCATTTCCTCTGACTGCACTACGCTGCCTCATTTATCAGAATGGAGAATTTTAAAAAAAATCAACTAAAATGAACACTGAATGTGAGCAGGAAACAAACAACATAGGGAAAGGGAAAGAAACAAAGGCAGAGAAGAAGAGGAAGAGATGAAAACCCACAGAAGCAGTTGAGCTAGTCAGGATTCAGAAAGTTCCTATTTTTTCCCTCTGCTCTCTCCAACAAGCGGTCAGGGTTAAACAATTTGTGTGTGTGTGTGTGTATGTGTCATGTTTGGTTGTGTGTCTTTCAGTGTGCTCGTGTTGGGGGGCGGGGGAGTTTTTGTATACAAGATATTCAGAAGTATCCAGCTGTTTCTTACTAAACTTATACCCAGCCGCCTGGCATTTGTAAAACACTCCATCAAGACAGATAGTACGATTAAATCAAACGCTGCCATTAAACTGATTGATTTTTCCAGTGATGACGATGCCTTTCTCAAACTCTACAATGTGATTTTAATGTCCCCTAATGTCATTTAAATGGCTCAGCACAAGGATGTTAGAAACTTAACAAAAAACATTAAAACTAGAGGCTTTCGTGTAACCATGCTCAGTAAAGTTTGTCCTTTGGATTGATTGATTGATTGATTAGTGGATGGATTCATTGATTGACTGATTTTATGCTACCACAGTGAATGGTGGGTGGTCAACGTGGACAGAGTGGTCAGTGTGTAACAGCCGTTGCGGGCGAGGCTTCCAGAAACGAACCCGGAGTTGCACTAACCCAGCTCCCCTGAATGGAGGCTTGCCCTGTGACGGAGCTGCTATACAGAAACTGGCCTGTACTACACTATGCACTGGTATTTCTATTTTATCTATTATATTCTATTTACCTCATGTTTCTCCTTGCGTTTTTGTTTTTGTTTTACCCCTGCTGAGTTCAGTGTTCAGCTTTTGGTCTATTCTACTTCTAAATCTTTCACTTTTCCATGTATTATCATATATTATGACTTTGTTTTGTATGTGGATGAGGACATTCTCACACACTTTCTCTCTTTCCCTTTCTGTTTCTCGTTTCTCTCTCAACCTGTTATGCTCCTCCCATCCCCTTTGTCGCTCTCACCCTCCAGTGGACGGTGTGTGGACAGAGTGGAGTAAGTGGTCGGCCTGTGGGACAGAGTGTACCCAGTGGAGGAGGAGGGAGTGCAACAACCCAGCCCCTAAAAATGGAGGCAAGGACTGTGATGGTCTGGTGCTCCAGTCTCAGAACTGCACCAACGGACTCTGTATGCAAAGTAAGTTCAGGCTCTGTGGTCTGTCAGAGCTGAGCAGTGGTCAATTCACTTCACTCAACCAAATCTGAACCAACCAAACCAATGAAGAATTAACGGAAAAAGTATTGTTCTGTAGTCCGTTTCTATTTACATTAAGTTATTGAACTGGAAGTAAATTGACTCCTGCTTTGGCGTAGTGGGTTGGGATTTCTGTTATTGCCCTAGACTGGTTCTCTTGCTGTTTATCATGTAGAACTTTCTCTGTTTCCTTTTGTAACTGTAAATCATCCCCTGCCCTTATATCATCCGGTGTACCCCAGGGTTCTATACTAGGTCCAGTGCTCTTTCCCATCTACATGCTACACAATATTTATTTTTTTTATATTTCTGCCCAGATGACAAACAATTATATCTGCCCCTGAAGCCTAATGACCCTAGCTCTCATCCAACTGCCTTATTAGGTCCTGGATGGCACATTTTTTAAGATCAATGATAAATCCAAGTTTTTATACTGACATAATCCCCCACAACCTGGTTGAACCTGGATCTGAAAGCCTGTTTCAACCAGCTACGAATAATCCCCAAGATTTTCAACTCTCTATTTTGGTGTCAGTCCTCCCTCTCCTGCCTCCAGTTAGTGCAGCATTCTGCATCTGGCTGCTGACCAGATCAAGAAAGAGGGACCACATTTCACCAATTCTAGCTTCTCCTTGGCTCCCGGTCAGCTTCAGAATTTGTTTACATGGCATTACCTGGCCTGGCTCTGGGTTGTATTGCCAACCTCCTTGGCCCCTATGACAGTGCTAGATCCCTCAGGTCGTCGGATCAGGAGCTTCTGTTTGTCCCAAGGGCCAGGCTGGTAACCAGTGGTGACTGAGCCTTTGCTGTAGCTGTGGAACCGCCTTCCCTCGCACATCAGATCAGCAGTATCCCATGTCTCTTTTAAAAAACATCTTGAAACAAATTTTTGTAAAGCCCTTTGGAGCACATTTATTTTTTGTTGAAAGCGCTCTACAAATAAAGTTGACTTGACCTGACTTGATACCACATCTCTTTTAGGACCATGACACATTTTTGGGGCCAATGGGCATGGGTGAACTTAATTTTAAATGCTACATTATTTCATAATTATTTCAGCCCACCATTATTATTTTAATTATTTCATCCTTAAAAGGGTTATTATTAGGGTTAGGGTTACTATTTTGTCAGCGAAGGACTTAGGTTGGCTAATGTTTTTTTTAGTGAAACTCTTTAATTGTCAATTGAGAATAAAATCTATCTCAATAACATAGTGAGCTAGAGGGAATAAAAGTAACTCTTGGTCAGAGTTGCTGACATATTTCCCTGTCTCCATTGCCCTCAAAAATTGTTCATGTCTCTGGGCCCCCAGAAGACTTTTGACTTTTCTTACTTTTCCTTTTGCTTGTTCTCCTCATCTTCCTCCTACTCCTCTTTGTACACTTATTTTCTTTCTGCTTCACACTGCTTCCTTCTCTTCTTCTTCCCCCTCATCTCACCCTCTTCTCCCCCTGCTCCTCCCCCTACTCTCTCCCTCTACTCTTTTGCTATCTTATTTTGCTTCCCCCCTCAGTCCCTCTGGCTTTCTGCCTCTTTCTCCAGTATCTATCCTCTTTCTCACTTTCATAGTGATTTGCTGTTGCTCTGCCTTATACTTGTGGTTCTGTTTTCTACGCAAAGGCACACTACAGATGATTTATGATAGGGTTTCTAAATGTCACCATGAATAACTTTGTCTTGTCCACTATCTAAATCAATAATGCCTGTCTTACAGGCGTTTTATAGGAGAAGATAATGGTAAATAATGAGTTGGCATAATCACAAAAAATCCCCCTAGAATTCTGTGATTTTTGACACCAGTAAAAAAAAGTGGGGCAATTTTCAAAACCACATGGAAAATGTGGGCTGAGTCATAATGGCACAAATACAGTAGCAGCAGTTTTTCCAAGGTGGAGGCAATTATATGTGTTGACTTGTAGGAAAAGTGCTTGTTACTCTCTGTGCTCAGAGTAATTGGCAGACAAGCATCTGACATGAAGGGAGAGGGGAGAGAGACAGGCCTGTCAGGGTGACTCGTGAAAAGAATAGAGAAAATTGAAAAACAGAAAATATTGATTTTTGAAACACACACACACTTGTTAAGTGTAATCATGCCATCAATTCTCATTAGTCTTTCTTCTCACACAAGATGGCAACCATAGAGAGGTTTTTCCTCGTTGAATAATATTCTTTTCAAGGCTGGGTTCATCCAAGACCCTGATTTAGCTTTAGTAGGCTCCCTGAAGAGAAGTTATTTTAATACAGAGTCAAAATCAGAATAGCCTTCCTTTTATCATATCATGTATAATAATGTTTCTTCTCCTGTAGGCTTAATAATGACACAACTTACCGTATGTGCAGTGCCCTGCCCACTCCTACAACACTACTATAGTGCATCATATACTGTATCTATGATCCATCAAAGGGATTCCCTGAGGCCCAGGAGGTATGGCCATAGGATCAGGATAAAACCTAGAGAGGTATAGATTTAAGCTCATTTCCCCTGATTGATTTTCTGTCTCTAAAATGATTCGACAGACATGGTTTTATGTCAGCACTAATGTTTCAACTGTTTCCTGGAGCATTAACAGAAATCCATGAACAGTAACACAAATCCTCAATATAGGCATCTTACAACTAATGCAACTATATTTGAAATGTTTCCTGCATTAAGTAATGCTTATAGTATTTGGTTTTAGTTGGCGGATCTTATAACACTCAGTATTAGGCAGATACCAGGCTGACGTGTTAACCTTATGTCACAATGAATTGTTCTTTAAAATGTAATAGCCTGGGAAAGGATTAATGTTGTTCCTTCTTCTATAGCACACACAATATTGTTAATGTCAATTAAATTGCACTGATTTGTACTTGGTGTCACTGAGTACTCAAAATGAATTACTGCTATGTGACATAAAGACGTATTTGTACACCTGTAGATACAAAGTACTATTTTTGTTTTTGTTTAATATTGCTTTTACATTTTTAACATTCAATCTTCAGACTCCATAGAATGATAAAAATGGGAGAGAAACATGACTAAGACTGAAGGGGACGTTTTAGGGTGGCACACCAACTGATGAAGCACTGGCAATGTAGACGGGGTTGATGTTTTATATAGTGCTCTGTAATTGACTTTGTGCTCAAAAAGCACTTCACTATGCTCTCTCTCTCTCTCTCTCTCTAAACCCACCCCTCTCTTGCCACTGCCACTCTCTCTCTCCCTTTTCTCTGAAGTTGTCCTGTTAAATCCTGAGTGGTAGAAATCCATTTGACCTCACGTCCGCCCCGCTTGCAGTGTCCCCCCTCTCTATTTCGGGGCGTTATATGGGGGTGTGAATGTGTATGTTTGTGCGTGTGTCTGTTTGTGACAGAAGTTGTTTTCTTTTTTTACTTTTTTTTTTTTAATATCTTTTGGCCTGTTGACATTTTTCTGACACATCGATCAAATTTCTGGGAGCAGATTCACTGGGAGCTTTACTTTGTCATCCTCAAGAACATGACATTTCACTCACCACCTATTTTGTGTATGTGTTTGCATGTGTGTGTGTGCATGTGTGTGTGTGTACAAAAAGATCAGCAGTATCAGCAGGTACGGCACAGCGTAGCAGACTATTCAGACAAGGCACTTCCCCGCTGAAAGCCCTCTCCTTCCCTTTGTGTGCTCAGTTAGCTCTTACCATTTGTTTGTCTTTTCTTCAGAGTCCTTCCCTGCGCTCGCTGTCACCGATGTTATTTTTCTTTCTTTAGATCTTCCAGCCTTCCTTTGCATAATGCTTGTGTTGGCTCTTACTGAATCATTCATGCTTCATTTTACTGTCGTCATGTTTTTTTTTTTTGCTTTTCTTTGAACAGCTGTGTTTATAATCATGATATATTTTTTGGCGTGGCAAGTTTCACTCACCATCGCTCTTTCTGCCGTAAATTATTTTGACATCTGTTAAATTTGTGTTTTAACTTTACTTTCAATGAATATCCATGTGATATACATGTCATATTCCATATCACCGCTTGATGCAGTCATGTAAAAAATAATTTGCGGTTTTGCTGAATCGTTTCTCAACATATGATGATATATGATCAAATAACAGTCATCATGCTGATCCATGTAAACATCCATGCCATATACTAAGGGTGAATTTTATTTTGCAGCATAGCCTTTCATAGTTCCTCTGAAACCAATAGTAATGAAATTCTTTTCAGTGGAGTGGCTGCTCCTCTGAACAAGGTGGCCCGGCTCCCCTGCATCATGCCTATCATCTGTTGATGAGTGTTATTGTATGTTTGTATGTGTGTTTGAGCTTCACCCCACTTAACCCTGTCAGTGTTTCCTGCATTATAGTATCAAATCGGGTCTTGTAAGGGCAGTCAGTCTGGTAAGAAGCTTTTAAGCTCGCCGTGTTGCTGTGTTGCCTTTATCAATTATACACCAGCACTTCAATTATACATCAGTACATCAGCAGTTCATCTGTGTCATAGACCTGCTGTCTGCCCTGGCTAAGTGAACCACTCAACATGACACAGCACTAACTGTCCTGCAGACATCAGGGGTTTCCAATTGTTTTTTTCTTTATTTCCCCTCGGGGGGCCAACAAAAGAGTTGTTGTTTTTTCTCAGGACCTTGGTTGAGATTGATTTGTGAGATAAAGAAAGAAAGGAAGAAAGAAGTTTAACATGTTAGGGCATATATGTTAAACTTCTTTCTTTCTTTATCCCACAAATCAATCTCAACCAAGGTCCTGAGTAAGAAAGGATGAAAGAAGTTTAACATGTGAGGGCATATATGTTTTTCTGTTTCTGTCATGTCTGTCCCATTTTGTTTGACTTGTTTGTTCGGGTTTTGTTTTGTTGTGTTCCTCATTCTCTCTCTCCCTTCCTCCATCCATTCCACCATCCCCCTCTCTCCCTTCCCCAAGGTTCATTGTTTCAGAAGTCCACTGAGCCCAAAGAAAAGAGTGATTTGGGATTCACATGTGAGTTGATGTTTTATGTTTTATCATCTTCCATTTTCTTCTCTTCCTCCTCTTATAATTTCTGTCTTTGATCGAACCTTGTCCTCTGGGCCATAGCGTGTGCTTCCTTGATTCACGTCATTTCGAGTTATTTGATAAGAGTTTGCGCAGGCCTTTTGATCTGCTCCCTTGATGTGCACTCTTTTGCTGCGCCGATCAAACATAAGGCTTCAATGAAGCTTCAAACAGGAGCTCCAGTAGTTCTAAATGTTAATTCTGTTTCACTTAGACAAAGGAAGTCATGGTAGGTTAATCATTTGGATCTTTGCCAGTCTGTTCCTTGTAGAAGTAGCAGTTTGTAAGGCCTAGCTACTCAAGCTCAATTAGTCCACTGGAATGTTTAAGTGCGTCTTTGCCAGCTATATCTGGCCGCATCATACAATTTCTTGATTATCTTCCTGCTATTAGAGTGTAATAGCGGGAACCAGGGTCCAGGGTAGTCATGTCCAGCTTCAAGCAATCATGAGCATTGTCCAGACCAAATGACTATATGTATAGTTGACAAAAACGGTGAGACTTTCCAGTCCAGACTGCCATTTTAGTGTGTTTTTTTTTTTTTTTCACGTTAGCTGCAGAAAACAGAAAGAGAACAATGCCAGTTATTCTTGGTACGTTACGAAATCACACAAATGAGGGAAAGTAGGACGGTCGCCGCCCAGCGCATGTTGAAAATCATCCTAAATGTGAATAGACAGGCTATGCCTAAAAGCTTGGGTCACTTGGTAACTTCCTGTTTTACATATCTGCCTTAGGTAGGCTACTAAAATAGGAACCGGTCTTACATTGTTTAAAATGTAAGCTCAATGCAGGGTCCTCGAGTTGTCTCGGGAAAAAATCCCTGCATCATTTGTGGGAGTGAAAAATGGTAATTTAAGGGAAGGGTAAGGCGGCGAAGGCACAAGATCACCTGATAAGGGAAATGGTTCTGGGAGAGGTGTGAACGCCTGATAAGTAATGATAAAGGTGAGAAATCATAATAGTGTGTAACAAGATTTATTCAACGCTGCTTGTTGTCGTTCTCCCTTTCAAACTGACACAATGAGATAGTTTTACTAGAAAGTGTGTGAGAGACAGATAAATTGGACCAAGAGTGAAAGCACCTCTACCATACGTTATTACCTCGCTTTCTCATTTCTCTCATTGCCAGAGCTGCCGTCGTATCCTCAAAGCAATCTGTGAGCGTCTGCGATGTGTTCTAATGACTCTTATTTAAGTTCTGCCGAAGCGGTTTCATCATCAAAGTGTCTGTTTAACACGACTAGACGCAGACAGGAACAGAGAGCAGGCCAGAGAGGAGGAGAGGTGCATGTCGCTCTTCAGCTCGTCGGACGGACATGATTGTATACATCTGATTCTGAAGATCAGATTTTATGTGATCACATTTCTCTATCTTCACACTTAACAACCTGAAAATGGTTATTATGGTGTCATGGGTGGCTGTATTTGTTTAAATCTGTATCCGCTTTACTTTACTTTTTCCCGCTCTATTTCTGTACATTGCTTGTATGCTCATTGTGGCTGGATTGTGTCCAGACTATGTAGATCTGTGATCACAAGATGAGGCTGACCACCTCCTCCAATAGCAATGTGAGCAAAATACAATTATTGTCACCTGTCACTTAAAGGTGAAACAAGTACAATTGTTTACTATCCCATAGCACAAAATGAGCATACTATATCTGCAGGGGGTCGATGGGGTAGTTCATCAATACCATTGACTCAACGATTACTTGGCCAGGTGCTGAGACTTTAGCTTTCTGGCCCATACACTCCCAGTCCCACCCCCCCCCCACCTATTTGCTGCATCATAACAAGACATTTAATAAGACATTTCCGCTGTGAAGGCTAAAAAGCTCATGACAAAGCATTATTATTATTATTACTACAGTACTTTGCATCATGGTATATTGCCTCTTCACTAGACGTTTCTGTTGGATCTGTGCTCTAATTAGCTTGCTTATTTGTCTATATTGTGGAAATGTGATTTTATTACCTTTATTAGCTCAAGGAGACAGGGTAGGAGACTCATAGGAGGAGACAACTTCTTCCAATGTTGTAGCAATCCCTACTGGTTGCCAAAAGGGACTGATAGAGGTCATAGATCACTCAATGTCCCTTTAAATCAGATGATAAAAGTCCCATTAACATGACAAGTGTAACCTAAAGGTCACCGGACCTCGGATGGTCAGACTCACGCTCAAGAGAATCGAAACGGATTAATCATTCGGTTCAAATATCAGTTTACATCAGGTTCATATATCATGCATGAGATCTCACGACTTCATATGCAGGTTGCAGAAACAGTGTGCACTCATGCGATACGCCGCCTGGCCCTCTCAGAGTGAGTCAAGAGTTTATTTGTTGGCACCCACCATCATCAAGTTTTCCCATTCTCACTGTGGAGCAGTGGGAACACCTACAGATTACTGTTTTCTGTTCCTCTCTCTCTATTCCGCTCATCCCTGCCAGCTACTTAGAGCGGATGTGTCTGCCAGGAGTGCATTTTGGGTGGCGTTTTCATGTTTGTGCCAACCCGAGATCAAAAAGGCAGCCGAATGAGTTTCAAGTAGTGATTGTCCACAACTCTGCTTTGGATGCAGATCACAGGGAATGTAGAGATGAGCTAAGCTGAGTTATCCTTGTTTCCCTCTTCTTTAAATCCTCCCCCTGGCAGATTGGACAGACAGAGAGAATGACAGAAAGCTCAACCAATCAATAGACAGGGATCTACGCTGACTGGAGGTTAGCTAGGGCTTCTGTTCCGCTGGCCTAAACGTGTACGCAAATGTATGTGAGTGAGCATGTATGTAAACCCTTGGTGCTCAGGAAATTGCAGGAGTTATATACGCTCTCTCTCTCTCTCTCTCTCACTCACTTACTCACTCACTCACTCACTCACTCACTCACTCACTCACTCACTAAGAAAAGGAGACTCAGTATCTTATCTTAGATGTTCCAGAAACTACCATAGACCTGCAGCTAGACAGTTACGGTTAAGAGTAAGAATGTTCTTCAAAGGTCAGTCATACACACACACACACACACACACACACATTTTCACACACTCACTGGCTCTGTCAGCTGTCTGCACAGTGTCTAAATTGGAACGTGGGCGATCAATACGATCATTCTCAACCTCCTGTTTTTTTGTGCTTGTGTGTACATGTTCCATATGTATGCACTTGTGTACATGTAGTGTTGTTGGGGTGTGTGTGTGTGTGTGTGTGTGTGTCTTGACCTTTAGAACAGAACCTTCTCCCTCCTATAGAGAGCTGTCAGATAGTACTTTCTGGAACATCACAGGCAGGAGTGTGAATGTCTCTTTCACTTCCCAGGTGATTTATTGTTTATTCAATTCTCCTCCGGTGTGTCCACTCAAAGGCACATATTTTTAATCTAAATCCAATTTACCTGAGCTTGTGGTTGAGTGCTTTGGGCATGGAAATGCTTGCCAAGAGCAAGGTGGAAAGCACAGTGCATGCACCTGTCCTTGCATGTATGAGTGTGTGTGTATGTGTGTGTGCGTTAGTCACATATGCACATATGAGTGCATTTGTAGGTGCGTATCTGTATTTGCTCCGTCACCAGTTCTTTTACAGCTGATTCTGTCACTGTGGCTCCACAGAGCACAGCCCCGGGGCATGCTTAGACACTCATAGAGGTCCAAACACACTATTCCGTCATCTGGGTCTGGTCAAAAGTGAAAACCCACGTTCAGTTCCTTTTTTCAACATCCACGTTGTCAGAAAAAGACAGGCTATTATGCAAGGGTGTCAGGCGATGAAAGAACATCAGACAGACAGAACGAAAGAATAGACCAGTTTAAACCAAACCAGTACTTTTATTCCTGTAGCAGCAAGATAAATCCAAGTCTAAAGAAGTAGACGCACAAGGGGCACAGAAAGGACTTGAGTACGTTCTCCTTTTTGGAAGGATTATAGTTAGAGGTAAGGGAGAATGAGACATAGATATATAGGAGTTTTACATTTTAAAAACCTGGCGTTGAGAAGTAAGAGAGAAAAGGAAGGTGTAATTTAAGGAGTATGAGATCATTTAAGTTTAAATGAGCTATCAATTCATTATGGACATTTTCCTATTTGTCAGTGTTGCAAGAGCTTGTTAACTCTCTCTCTCTCTTTCTCACTCTCTCAAGGCCCCTTCGCACTCCAGATTTTCTAAAGTCAGCCTTCTCTCAATCTCTAGAGTTCCTCTTAGACTTTCCAAAGATATGTAATTTTCATTCCAACAGTTGCGGACCCATCCTTTTAGGGTGGTCTCACGGGAGCAACGGCACTGCTTTGCTGTATGATTTGTATGTTACTGACTTAGTGTCTCGGCCGTTCTTTGGTCTGTGCAATGTAACATACGCAGTAATGTTTCAGCGATAAAGGATCAATAAAGTATACCAGGATATAAATGTGTGTATAAGTGTACTACTACTATTACTACTACTACTACTGTAGTCCCACTACTAAATCAATTCGTTTAAGTTGTGACAGGCTGGGATGTTGACTGGTTGAACTGGTTTTAGCGGCAAAGGAGACTGTGGGAATTAAGGGTAGTCAGAGGAGGAAAAGGAAAATATGGATGACAAAGGAAAACACTGGTATCCAGCAGTTTGTAGTATATAGGTTATTCAGGCAGGGACATTAACTCCAATGGGACATACTGGTCTACACATCTACAAATCAAACACATGGAGGGAGAGAGAGAGAGAGAGGGGGGGGGGGGGGGGGGGGGGGGGTGTGCGCTATAGTGGGAGAAAGATGCGAGAGTTGGGTTAAAAACTGAAAGGAGGAGAAAAATGTTTTTTAAGCCCACTGGCATGACACACACACACACACACACACACGTACACACACACGTATGGAGAACACAGGCCATGGCCTACTTAACTGATCCCAAAGTGTCACTACCAACTAAGAAATAAGCTGTACACCAGACAACAGATGGAAATAACACATTTAGCAGTGCTCTCTCCTGTGACTGCCTGGCACCCTGCTACTAAGTCCATTGTGCTGGGGAAATTCTGACGTTATGAATTTTAACGTTACATTTAAAAAATAAATAAAAACCGTTCCCTGAGCGGATGCTGGTGATCATGTTGATTAAGATGATACTTTAGATGATGAAGTTCTCCCTTGTCAAGTGTAAGGACCTTGATAATAAAGCAGCTTTTGAGGCAGCTTAGTTAGGGCATAGGGTTAGACAATATTTCCAACAGCATGAAATACAAATTGGTAACTAGGACAAGGACAATATGGGTGACATTTGTGGCTTTAAATGTAGTGCAACACAAACTACGTTTTGAGATCCAGTTTTGAACGATCCTTCCTTTGGCCAAAATCAAGGTGGACAACATTTTAGGCTAGGACATCTTCGGACATCCCATCAGTCAGGAAGGGTTTACAGATTCAATCTTAACCCCACCGATCCACTCGCAGACTGATCTAAGCCACCCCAATCATATAAAATATACTTGATATTTATGACTCGACATCACAGATTCAGCGGAGAGTGCCAGTAGCCAATGAGAGCCCAGTTTACAGTGAGGTGAAGCAGATCAACTACAACTACAAGAACAGTTGCCGCTTGCATTTCACTGGGTGTCATAAACAAACATTGTTTATGGAGACCTATTTTGTATTTGATCATTTTTGTCATTTAATTTTACCCAAATATAATCCTTAAGCATATGTATGAAAAAACGTACTCTTGAAATTGTGCTTCGCAAGCTAGCGAGGTAAGTAGCTACAGCTATTTGGATGTGAAGGGATAGTTAGCTACCAAAGCTACAGTTAGCAGTTAGGCTACCTTTGGTAACGTTACACAGGAAGACCAACCAGCTTTTTTCTCAAATATGATTACTGCTGTGTCTCATTTGTATTATATTAAACTTTTTCATAATCCTTAAGCATATGTATGAAAAAATGTACTCTTGAAATTGTGCTTCACTCTAGCGAGCTAGCGTGGCAAGTAGCTACAGCTATTTGGATGTGAAGGGATAGTTAGCTAACATTACTTCTACCAGAGCTACAGTTAGCAGTTAGGCTAACCTTTGGTAACGTTACACAGGAAAACCAACCAGCTTTTTTCTCAAATGTGACTAGTGCTGTGTCTTATTTGTATTATATTAAACTTTTTCTTTTTTATTATATTAAACTGGCCTGGTTCACGTTTGCCTCGTGAAATCACATCTGGTTAGCAACTACCGCTACTACCTTCACCTTCTGTCTGATAAAGACTACTCACCTCCAGCTGTACTGAAAAGCACGTCTCCAGCCAAATGTACCCAAATTCTTTCTTTTTTTTCTTTGTTGTTTTTTTTCTCTGCATGTCAATGCACATCACATTGAGGTGTATATTAATATATATTGATCCAAGTTGGATCACGGGAGTTCCCACAATGCGAAATCAAAATCAGACAGGATTTTAAAAGTCTTCTAGTGTGTCCCCAGCATCAAAGAACACTATAAACGTTGCTGTTGCCTGGACAAAGTGCCCGTTGACATTCCCTGAAAATGTTATGTATTCATCATGGTCTCCAACTTGAATATGAGAGACAAGCTTTTGCCCCTGCATGCTTACCTCCCCGCGGTACAAGAAGTGGTTCATAGCTCCCTCAAGTGGTAGATTAATACCTTACACCCTCAGGAATGACCTCTCACTGTGTGTGTGTGTGTGTGTGTGTGTGTGTGTGTGTGTGTGTGTGTGTGTGTGTGTGTGTGTGCGTGTGTGTGTGCGTGCGTGTGTGTGTGTGTGTGTCACGTCTGTCAGATGGAAGGCATACGAGTGTGAATGGTTGTGTGTGCATCATCAAAGGATTCTTTCATGCATAGTCAAGTTCATGCTGAACTCGTTCTGATGCGACAACACCAAATCCTTTAGCAAATGACTCAGGCTGTTTGTAGCTAAAAGCCTATTATCTGCCTCTCAACTTTAAGGGCGGATTAAAAGGAGCGTTCCTGTACTTTTCTGTCTTCTTCTTAATAGCTGCAGACAAATCCCCTCCTACTAGCTACAGAGGACATGATTATACGAGTGCTTTAACTGCGAGAGACTGCCTGGAAAAGTTTCAGAGACACTTTCATGTCGAATGTGTAGGCTTGTTTGTTTTTCTGCTTTGAAGTTCAAGTACATTTAGTTTATTTTGCCTCCTTTTCCTCTCCTCTTATCTCCTCTCTTCTTGCCTTTATTCTCCTTCTCTTTTCTGCTGTCTCCTGTTCCATGCTGTTGCTGTTTCCTCTCCTCTTCTCTCATCTCCTGCTCCCCTAATTACTCCCCTTTCCGCTCTACTCATCTGCTGTTGTATCTCCTCTCTTCTTTCCTTTTGTCTCCTTTAGTTGTATTCCGCTCCTCACCTCTCCCCTCCCGTGCCCTCATCTTATGTCTTTCTACACTTATCTCACCCTTTACTCTTTTCTTCCCTCCTCTCCTCTCGTGTCCTCTCCTCCTCTTCTAGTCTGATCCATTTGGTATCTTTTAGTCCAGTCGGTCTCTCTTACCATCCGTAAAAAACTCTCTTCTGGTGCTGCATAGTACTCATCGTGAATAAAAGTTTCACAGAGACACCATTAAAGTTTCAGACAAATTGCAAAAAGATGTTAAGACCCTAGTAAAATAATTAACAGGCTTATTAAGTTTTAATAGATGGTGTTGTTCCTTTATGAAAGGTGCCTCTCCGTCTCTCTCCTCCTGTCTAGACAAATTACCTTGTTCCACATGCTGGAGGGCTGTTTAAAACTATTGTTTGAGATGGAAAGCTATTGAGATGGTCCTTGGAGTTTGATAGTTTGCCTGACGAAAAAAAAAAAAAATTGTTTAGCACCGGTGAAGAATTAGACAGAGCCATAACAAACTAATGTGAAGCTGCAATTAGAGCACAGTTCATCCAGGCTCTCATTCAAAAAAACATTCAATAATAATGATGAATCCTGACAGAACAGGATTCATCATTATTTCATTAACATATCTATTTCTTCTCACTCATGCATTTCCTCTAGAGACGATCCATTTTGCTCTTGCTCCATGTGTAATGATGTCTCTCTTCTCTCTTCGTTTGCCCCCCCCCCCCCCCTCTAGCTGCCCCCAGCACCGATGACGTGGCGCTGTATGTGGGCATTGTCATCGCGGTGATCATGTGCCTGGTCATCTCTGTCATCGTGGCGCTCTTTGTCTACCGCAAGACGCACCGCGACTTCGACTCGGACATCATCGACACCTCGGCGCTGAACGGAGGCTTCCAGTCGGTTAATATCAAGACGGCCAGATCAGGTGAGGACGGATATGGAAAAATGACGTTTGATATGGTATCTTTTTAATATGGAAAATTACTTTCTTCTTTGTCAATAACATATTTATTCTGATTTAATAAAAAGAATACAATGGAGAGAAAAGGTAGGCAGTGAGAGAGGGGGATATCACACAACAAAAGGTGAGCAGGATTCAAATTCCCATTATATCAGGAGGATGTATGCTTCAGCCTGCACAGCCACCGAGACACACACCTTCGTTACTGAGATACTCAAAAGCCAACACCTCCACAATGAGGTCAGTGCATAATGTCAGCTGCAGAACAGAGCTGGATTCGGTGACTTGCTGCAGGGTGGACGCTTGCCCACATGGGGATTGAGCCTGGGCCTTTCAGTTGAAGCGCTAGGCCCCCCCCCCTGCTCCCTACACGGTGACAGGACGTAGTCAGCATGTTGTAGTGAGTCAGTCGTCTTTATAAAACTTACAAACTAGTTTCTGTGCATGAGAGTGCACTTTACAGCACGGTTTATTGTCTCAGTCATGGAGCCAGAGCTGTCCTCATGAGTGCTCCCCGTCTCCCCCTGTGAGACTGTGAGACTAACTCTGCTGATGGTTTTACTGTGGTGCCGATTGCATCAGTCTGTCTCTTCACTCCAACACTGGCTGTCAATCTACACTGGCTCTGATTAATCTCTGTCTCTACCGGAGATCACTCTCTTCCTCCAAGGACTCCCTCTGTGTCTTTCTATCTTTCCCCCCCCCCTCTCTCTCTCTCTCTTTCTCGACATTCAGGCGAATCACATTTCCTGTTTATCAGCATCCTCCTCTCTCTCTCTCTCTCTCTCTCTCTCTCTCTCCTTCCCTCCCGTCACAGTGACTCCTACTGTAGCCAGACACTCCCTGTTTGTCTCCCTGTTAAAGTGGAGCCATATTTCACTCTCTCCTGTCTGTACTGTCGTTCATCCCCCCTCTCAGTCTATTGGAAATGGATAAGGGAGCAAACACACACACATACACACACTCGTACGCTCATGCACACACACACACACACACACACACACACACAGCAGACTAGCTGGCGTGGCGGTCTATCGCGATGCTCAGCTCCAACTCACCGCCTCTTTTTCTAGACGCAGAAAGTCTCTTATCAGCAGCTGAATCATTGGGAACCACTGATCAGATCAGATCCAGCTGTAAGTGGTGACGCCCTGATACTAGGGATGCCATTATCGTGCCGGGGATTGGTATCGGCCTGGTTTCAGTGCACAGATACCACGAACCGAAGCCTTTTGCTGAAAGGATCTTCGTCTGTTGAAGACACAAAAATAGGTTGCAGGATTACGTTTCATTAGACGACCCTTTAGTTTCATCTTCAAATGTGAAACTAACAATGTAATGTGCACGGCAGAGAGAGGAGTCGGTCTGGTCTGCCAACCACAACTCTCATGTAAACAAGTGAGCATTTGAGCAGTGTCATATACACGTAGTAATCATACACCTAGTGTGTGTGTGTGTGTGTGTGTGTGTGTGTGTGTGTGTGTGTGTGTGTGTGTGTGCGGTCAGATGGTGGATGGAAGATTAAAATTCAAAACATGGTATACAGTAAAAAAAATAAAAAATAATGGGGTTGAGAGGATGGAATGCAATTTGGTTGACAGCAAGCCAGAGTGATTGTGTGTGTGTGTGTGTGTGTGTGTGTGTGTGTGTGTATGCATGCAGGCATGTGTACATGCAAGTGTCTGCATGAGTGAGGGCTATAGGTGGCATTTCATCAGTGCAGCATTAGGATGCTTGTCACTCCGTGTTGAGGGACCATCTCCGAATACTATTAATGAAGAATTATGTCTTTCTCTCTCTCTCTCTCTCTCTCTCTCTCTCTCTCTCTCTCTCTCTCTCTCTCTCTCTCTCTCTCCCTTATTCCATGTCTCTTCTCTACCTTCATCTATTTATTTTATTCTCTTTCTCTGTCTAGCTCTCCTCTCGTATCCTCTCTTTCTCTCAGCATTTCTCTGTCTCTCTCTGTCTCTCTCCCTCTCTCTCGCTTTCCATTAGTTGTTAATTAAATTTCAGCAGGGATGATTTGGCAGGAATACCCGCTGCCTTTAAGGGTAAACAGCCTGATGATAGACAGAGAAAAAGAGAGGAATAGAGTGATGGGTGATAGATGGGGGGGGGGGGGGGGGTGTTAATGAGGGACAGGGAATTAGAATGGATGCCTATATAGGACATATAGGACATATAGGCATAGAGAATTAGAATGTGAACAAAGCTGAAAACATTTCTGCACAGGTGAATACCCTTTTTGTGACCCCAAAGCCAACAAAAATCCTAGACTATAGCTAGGAAAAATCGTTTTGGAACCTGAATCCAACTCCAAGTGAGTCAATTAAGCCAACAACACAGTTCACAGAATCCAGCCCATTAGGAGAAAGGCCAAAATGGATGAAAACCTGGATAGTGGAATAAGGGTGGATGAACTCTAACAGTAAAACACACAGCTCTGAACGTCCTCGGTAGAAAAGACATAAGAGCTTTCAAAGTGGACCAAATAAAAGTACAAATCAAACCATTTGTGCTGCTCTTTTGAAAAGCATTACAACTCATTTCATTGTTGTTAACTTGATTGATTACAAAAACCAGAGTGGAATATTAAGAAAATCCTTCCATTCATTCAAAACAAGATCTAATCACACCCACCACTGTATGCATGTGCTTCAGCAGTCCTGGGCACTAATCAGAGAATAAACTGAATGAAATCCTGGGAAAGTCGGTTTCACGTCCTAGGTAAAACCATCAGACATGAACATTGTGACGTGCACATTGATTAGCATGCTATACTAATTAGCAATCACCTTGTTCTCTGCAGTCGCCCCGTGGCTTACAGTAACCTTTCCGTGATGAGCAGAGAAGGGAAAATGGGAAATCTCAGAGTGAATTATCTACCCACCCTTACATTACCACATAAGGCGCCGCAGGGTTTGGCCCCCAGCTACATAGTGGACCTTTTAACCCCGATGTCCTCTGGCACGGCCCTACTGATTGTACTCAGGACTCGAGTGAAACAGGCAGTAGTTTCACACGGAATCAGCATGGTGGAAAGTAAGGGTGTTGTCAAAGAACCAGGGATGATGTTGATAAGGGTTTTCACGACCCCAGGAAACAGACAGTGTGGAGTTCGGATTCGTGGATGGGTGCATACACTTGCCTTTGACTCATTTGTCTGTGTGTGTGTGTGTGTGTGCATGGTACACAGTATGCATGTTTACTGTACATGTGTGGTATCAATTGCGTGTGTTTGCATGCAATACATGAAAATGTCAAGGTATCACCATGGGATAGGGTGCATCCCTGTGGCACGATAGAGGGCAGCATTAGCGCACATCAACTGTGACACCTCAAGGGCGAACCTTACACGATGAACATCTTGTGACGTGGGACACAGACAGGGATGACAATAAACTTTTCAGGCCATATTCTGAATGTTTGTACATCACCATATGGAGGCTGAAATAAGGGTGAAAGGATCGCAGGCACCATGACAACACAGTGTCCAATTAACAGAATCCAGGTAGACCATGTCCAGGGTGCAGTATTTGTCATGTTTAACAAATATACCGCTGTATGGAAGGCAAAGGAGTAAAACCAGCTCTCAACTAATGGAAGTGAAGTGTACACGTTGAGCATTTCAAGTTTCACTCAAGTGAGACAGCGTCTGTGATTGTGCCGGGGATGTCAGAGTCGCTTGTACGCAACATTTCAAAAAGCTTTACGCTTCACGCTCTCCACAGCTGCATGGCATTTGAATCAGTCAGCACCGCTCTGTGATTATACAGTGTAATTTAAGTAATGCACAGTCTGGCTCTGTTGAACTCGCTGTTATAATATACAGTTTTCAATATGACCAAATAACTTTCTGTAACAGTGTTTTTGTTGAGATGAAGTCTAAGCATCTCCTTAAAAATCTATACAGTCCTTGATCCGGTGCGTGCCCCTCTGTAATGTATCAAGTCTCCTTTTTTTCTTGTCACTGATCTTCTGACAGCTTCTCCACTTCTATGTTGTATGCCTCTTTCCCCCTCTCCTTCCAGCTGAACAAAATGACGGTTCTTCTAGACTATTCATGTCAAATCAGCATTCTCTCTCTCTAAAGCCATTCTTTCTTTGCACATCTGCTCACGTCTTGCCGTCCTTCCCTCTATAGCTGATCTTCTGACAGCTCCTCCCGACTTGACCAACGCAGCAGCCATGTACCGCGGTCCTGTGTACGCTCTCCACGACGTATCGGACAAAATCCCCATGACCAACTCTCCTCTCTTGGATCCTCTGCCCAACTTGAAGATCAAAGTCTACAACGCTTCTGGCCTGGTCACGCCGCAGGATGACCTGGGAGGCGACTTCACTTCTAAACTGTCTCCTAAGGTAAGCCGTGTAACCCTGATTCAAATGTCAATGTCGTTAATCCAGAGTCCACTTCTAAAATGACCAAAACTGAAAAACTCCGATTATAAAATTCCTATCCACACTTTGAATCTTAGGAGTACACCTCACCGCAGACATCTAAACCATGCAATGTAAAACATGTCATACTGTTACCCCGAGGTGATTGTATTGGCGTATGGTAATTGCATCGTCTTCTCACCGTTAGCTAGCTTTGCCCCGTGGCAGTGCTCCCAGGGCAGGTTCTAATAGTTACCTTCCCTGTAGCATCCCAATTAACTTGTACGGCTGACGAGCAAACATAGAAATTCAAAAATAACTCACAGAATAAAAATCCAAGTGGCAAAAAGCCTGAGGTTAAAATCAGGAGAATCGCCCCTAGTTACATGATACATGTGAAATGTTTTATGATGGGTAACTTGTTCCTTGAACCATCTCTTCCTCTACTTTGGCTCCTAGTTGACCAAGGCCATTGGTAAAAAGAAGATAATGGCCTGGCATAATGATACTTCTCTATACCTCTAGTATTAACAGTATACCTACGTAGTATCGAGTGATGGTAGCCATGGTAGAAGTTTGTTCTCCAACCAAGTACTTTCTCCCGTCTGTTCCCCATGGGGATAAATCAACAGTACATACGTGTAAAAAGTGGGACTTCTATCATGGCTGCTCTTCAACGGTCTATCCATGATAGTTTACTATTTACCATTGCTACTATTAGACTCCCAGCTTCCCCAGTCTCTGTTGAACATGTGAATCATATCTCCAGCACCGTGCCCAATTCAATCTGCTATAGCATGCATTGTGTTATAGCCTGCAATGCTTACGTTCCTATTGTAATGCCACGCTGACGCATCTCTTTTGATTCCCAGGTAACCCAGTCTCTGTTGGACAACAGCGATACCATGAACCTTCGCAACCAGAGTCTGGCCCGGACACGAGACCCTTCCTGTACTGCTCACGGGTCCTTCAACAACCAGGGAGGACACCTCATTGTTCCAAACTCTGGTTAGTTCACCGTTCTACACACACTTCTGTCAACCTGTCGAATCATGAATCTGGTTGCAGTCCAATGATAATTCAGTGATTTCTTACAGCACCCAACTATGGTGGGTGTTACTGCACTCAGATTTGTTCATGACTACAGTGACAAAGAGTAAAGTACTACTAATACTAGACGATACTGCTGTGGGATGTTCTCAGATTAGAAAGTCAGGCATTACAAGCTGTGGGCAAGAAAAATAATGAATAATATTCAATAATGAATCATGATGATTAATTAACTGATAATGCTTTGCCCATTCGACAACTCAGTTATGTTTAGTGAAATGCCACACACCAATAAATCTCTCTCTCCATCCATCTATCCATCCATCCATCCATCCCTCCCTCCCTCCCTCTCCCCTTCTCTCCCTCCTGCAGGTGTGAGCTTACTGGTTCCAGCGGGGGCGGTTCCTCAGGGCAGGGTGTATGAGATGTATGTGACTGTGCACAGGAAGGACAGCTTGAGGTATGTTTCTCTCTTTCCCTCAGTCTTGCTATCTATGTCTCTCTATCAGTCTCTCTCTCTCATAGTCTCTGTATCCCCCACTCTCTCTCCCTCCCTCTGGGGAGGAGCTTCCCAGGGTTGTTTATAAGGCTTCACAGTGTGACTCTCTCCATGTACATCCTCTTTTGGTGATTCAGTCAACAGAGGTCAATTAATAAATCACAATTTCTATATTAATGCCGGGATTAAAACTGCTACCCTAGCAGAGTTGACAAGATTACAGTGTAATATTTTACAGATTAGCAGATTAGTGATTACCTTCTTAAAATCCTAATGCATAATGTAAGACAGAAATAATGAAACACAGCAGTAGAATGCCTTTTATTGTATTATTTTGTGTTACTTTACCACCAAATGCAATAGAATATGCATTTAAATAGTCATTATCAATACCAATATTACCCATTATTATATTATTATTATTATTATAGATGTGAAACTGTTGAAAGTGTTGGCTATAATCTCATGAACTAAAGGACTCTTTCACTTCCCTCCTTTGAAAGCTGATTACTGTGCTCTCACAGTAAATGTAACAGACTAAGTGCCGTTTTTGGGATTACTGTAATCCTGTTACATGTCCTGTAATCCTTTACTCCCAAAACCCTGTGCTAAAGCTGACTGTTACCACACGAGGGAGAACATCTCTATATATCCTAGCTGTTGTGTGAAAATGTCCCACCTCCAGCTGTGGTGGTGGATTTGAAAGTTACCTGGGTTTTTCCATGACCGTAAGGCCCATGAAACACATGGTGCACATGTCCAAAATCCATCACCTATAAAGCACACACACTCACACACTCACACACTCACACACACAGCAATTTTTGTGTTTTCATGCTGCTAACGTTATATAGAGATGTGAGAATCAATATGTATCCTACGTGCTCCGCCTTGCTTCTCAGAACATGGTGGTCAATAAAAGTGAGAAGCCATATAAGGTGCAACTATATTGAAGACATGCTGCTCCTGTGCATGTCAGTGTTAAACCACTTGTCAACACAGCAGTTGTCAATACAAATTTTTATATACCTATAGAGCTTAAGACCTGCAAAAGGGTGAGCGAAACCTACTGGGTCAAAATGCACGCCGATGCATCCCTCTTTGCTTCTCTCAAGTCAATAGTAGTCAATAAGAATTAGGTTCCCTGCAATGTGCTACAGTATTTCAAAGACCTCTTCTCTGTCTTCATCTCAGTCAGTAGTTGCAGAAATCACGTACCCACATTCACTTTACGTGCAACAGCTGCATCAAAAACTTAAAAAGAAACAAGTTTTCTCGTTTCATTTAATAAAAAGATAAATAAATAATATATAAAAAATCAATAACGGCATGAATATACCACGTGAAGGGTCGATGATCCTTGCATTAGGTGAGCCAAAGGGTACTGTTACAGTGTAGTGTAGGTTGTGCTGTATCTCTGTACAGTATGTTTCACCTCGCCCCTCCTATCCATGAGAGTCCTTCCTGAGTCAATAATGAGCTCCTGCAACACGGAGCTGCTGAATCAATAATGCTGCTAAGGATTAGTGCCCCCCTGACATAAGGTGGGCTAAAAAAAAAATCACTCGTATGAGTTAGAATCATCTCCTGTATCCATGTGGGCTCTTCAGCAGCATGAGGCTGGAAATACATCTGATAACATAGATAGTGTTTACAGTGTTTAGTCATTACTTTATTAATTCTGTATTACTTTATTAATAAATCAGCAGTTAAATACTACTGGAGCTCATTGTGTGTAATCTCTGTATTAACAGTAAAAGCATCAATCAGTACTGTAAACTGCATAGTAGCATAGAGAGTCTCACTGGTCCCAAGCATGCAGGTGAGCAGAAAAGCAGAAAGTAGATCCGGCTTCAGTGTTGATGATCCAGTTAGAACTGGTCATTTATTTCCTGTTCACATGGTGTGACCTACTGACTCCAGCTGCGGTCCATCTGGAGCCCTGCTGACTACACCAATCACCCTCTGTTTTAATCTGTGCTGTTCTACTCTGCAATATGCCACTCTGTTGCAATCTATTTAATTATATTTAATTTCACTCTTCCGTTCTTCTCTGTTGTGTTGTGTTGCGTGCTCTTCTCTTCCAGGCTAATCTAGTCTAGGCTATCTATCCTCTGTGTTACAATACAATACAATACAATACAATATACTTTATTGTCCCCGTGGGGAAGTTTGTCTTGGACTCAAGTGTTTGCACACATATAACTGCCTCCATAATAAAAACAAACAACATATAACTAGCAGCACATACTGTAGTAAATCAACACCAATTCCACGTATTGCACATTCCACATATTGCACATTCCACATATTGCACATATCAACCAGTGATAAGAACACCATGGAGCTATTGAACAACCCTTACATCCTACCCCTACATAACACTCGTCTGCCCGAGGGTAAGAGCTCATACTCGGTGTGGAGAATATGAGATGGGTCAGACAGTATTCTCTGTGCTTGTTTAGAAACAGACTGCTCATATATGGACTGGGGGGACTGGTGTTCCTTCCTCCCCATAACCTTCATGGCAGTCTGTACCAGACGAGCAAGCTTAGATTTCAACTTTACATTGAGATTGCCATACCATGCTGACATCCCATACCTGACTATGCTCTCTAATACAGCCTGGTCCTCTGGCATTCCAGCTAAAGGTATTATCTAAGTGAACACCAAGGTATTTGTAGGAGCAGACCTGATTGATTGGTTCATCATGTATGCTCACTGGACTATGATCCCCCCCCCCCGTTATTCCTTCCAGATCCAACATACATGAAGCTATGACAACATAGCAAGAGCCAGAAGTGGAATCAATACAGTCTTGTGCACGTGGTGTCCATGCTAACGGGTTGAGCCGTCATGGCGGCCTGTTACCGCCCTACTCCTCACCTCTGTGTTATCTGTTATGCCCAGACCCCCGGTAGAGGACATCCAGACAGTGTTGAGCCCCGTGGTGAGTTGTGGACCACCGGGAGCCCTGCTGACCAGACCAGTGATCCTCACCATCCACCACTGTGCCGACAACGACCAGGAAGACTGGCTCATACAGCTGAAGAACCAACTGGCTATGGGGGAGTGGGAGGTGAATGATGGACATATACAGTATCGTAGCTCACATATTTCTTTTTTTGTGTGTGTTTTTTTGGGTTGTGGCATTTACACAAATCAGTCACACACACACACAAACGCCCTGAAAGTATTGATAGACACGCACGGACACTGTCAACACACACAGACACGTATATAGACACGTATGGACATGCACACACACACTATTGATTTGCCCCAAAATAATTACCTACATCACACATACACCCACATACACATGGTGAGGGAGAGAGAGAGACAAAGTTTGGTAAACTTACAAAGTGCCTACAGGCTGCTCGACAGGCGGGGGGTTGAAAACTCCTATCAGAAGCAGTTTGTTCTGCTCCAACCGTCCTCCTCTCCCCTCCTCGCTCCTCTTATGTTTCTATCCCTCCCTCTTTCCACCCTTCCCTCTCTGCCTCCTCTCCATTGTCTCTCAGCTTGAAGTCTCTTACCTCAGCAATTTGTATGTGTGTGTGTGTGTGTGTGTGTGTGTGTGTGTGTGTGTGCGTACATGTGTGAGTACATGTGTATGAGTGTGGGTGTGTGTATATACCCATGTGACTGTGCATGCATGTGTCCACGTCCATGTGTGTGTGTGTGTGTGTGTGTGTGTGTATGGCGGGGGTAGGTGGTGGTGGGGGGTGTATCCCTGCGTGTATGTGTGTGTGTGTGGGTGTGTGTGATAAGGCTGTCTTGCAGCATCACTGTGTCTACAAGACCCCTGTATGCTGTCTTCTGTTGCTTATCACGGCTTAGCACAATGTCTCTGCACAATTAGCCATGCATAGGATTTTGAGAGAGAGAGAGAGAGACAGAGAGAGAGAGAGAGAGAAAGAGAATGGGTGATGAGACGAATAAAACTCAACAGAAAAGCAGAATTTCTCCAAGAAGTCGATTTGTTTTCCTCTTATTGCAGTAAAACATCCATTTTCCATCAGAACGTTTCCCCCTAAAACAGAGAGAGGAAGGTAATTGAATTCCCCTCACATCGGGGGAGAGCAGCCACGGTTGTGATTACCAGTAATAACAGATTCATATCATATTGCTCTCCCACCATTTGGTATCGATTCAACTCATCTTATAGGAACACAACTCCACATGAACTGTGATTTAAAACTCAATATTGGTATCACACGTGTGGGTGACGCAGATGCATAGCACACACACACACATACACACGTTTGCATGCACATCCACTCAAATACACACACACACAGTCGCGCAAACACGCTTGCCTGCACAACTAATTGGAAATTCAATGCTCATATAAAAAAAGATTGCAGTGTATTTGTGCATCTTCCCCCCCAACCCAAAGAGCCGTATAGATTTACCATAACTCAGGCTGTGACAGAGAGCTGGAAATCAAAGGAGCAACAGCTCACAGATAATCAGAGTGAAATTGAACACACTTCACAGACAAGCACAGCACAACAGCCCAGAACAAGTGGTATGTATTTCCTAATGGAAACCTCGACTTGCTTTTAGAAGTCAGATGTGCCGCCAGATGAACGTTTAATGTTCAGTTCAGAGTCTGGTGGTTAAAACTTAGATGGATAAATGAATTAAAACTCTGATGAATCTAAAATCTAGCCGTTGTATTTTTCCTAAACTGAATTACCAACAATAGGAATCACAGTGTTTATTATTCATTATTAAAGGGAACCCAAAACCAACTCACCATTTTCAGTCAGCCTTTCTGTTGCTAAATAACAATTATTTATACTTAGCACTGCTGTACACCCATTGGCACTGCTATTGTACTGACAAATGGCATCTGTAGCAACCGAGAAATACACCAATTATAATCGCACAACCCTGCTGACAGACGTTTGTTTGCAAAAAGCTTCAAAGAGAGGTCCAGTTGTGAACATTCAGAATATGGCTTGACATGCCACTTACTGACCATCCTCTGTGTGTGTGTGTGTGTGGTTCCTACAGGACGTGGTGGTAGTCGGAGAAGAGAACTTCACCACCCCCTGCTATGTGCAGATGGATTCAGAGGCATGCCACATCCTAACAGAGACCCTGGGAACTTACTGCCTGGTGGGCCAATCAGTCAGCAAGGCAGCTGCCAAGAGACTCAAACTGGCTGTTTTCGGACCCGTCTCCTGTACAACACTGGACTATCACATCAGGATCTATTGTCTGGATGATACCCAGGATGCACTCAAGGTAAAATATTGCACCTAACAGAATAACGGCAAAGGAATCGTGGTTGTATGGCTTTTAAATGCGAGTCACATACATATAATCAATATATCATACACAATATATATGAGTAAATTAGCCTAGCCTGAACCGGTGTCTTCAACTACTCAAAGTAAGGAGGAGGGGTGTATGATATTGTGTGTCTTGTGTACACATTATTATGCTGTGTTTCTTCCCTGTTCATTATACTTTCACTAGAGTCATGAATAGAAGTTTTTTCACCTCTAGTCTTCTGGAAATGAGCCGAGGAGCGGAACACAGAAAGGGGTCAAGCAATGTCAAAATAGTGGATGCTTTACAATTTAAACAACTTCAAAGCACCGGGGGACCATCTGATAGGCCAGATTAACATTGGTAATTTATGCTAGCAATGATAAATCAAGTGTCAATGCGGCGCACACGCATGCACACGCACACAAAGAGGAACACACAGTCAGTTTTCACCATTTCAAACAAGTGATTGTAGTTGAAAAACAAAGTTCAGAGGTTGACGTTTTAATGATGGAGTCTTTGTGTAGCGTAATTGATCGGCTGGTGTATCAAAGGGAAAGCCTGTGCTCTCTGTCTACAGTAGAGCTGCAGTGTAGGAAGATGATGGGGAGGAAGAGGAAGTGATTATTTTGCAAAGGTTGTGGGAGGCTTCAGAAGACATACTGATAAATTAGTCTTCTATCAGAAAATCACCGTGTGTGTTCATTCATTCAAGTGTATGCATACATGTATTTATGTTCGAGGCCTTACTGGTACGTGTGTGAGCATACCAGTATGTGTATTTCTGTGTCTGTAGGGCATACCTTTTTCATAGTTAATTTCCTTAGTACCCTGGTGGTGCGGGCTTAGTTGATTTACAGTAGTCAATTTAAAAAGGATGAGCAAAAATCCCTGCAGGACCCCCTGTGTAATTTATTATTGAAACAACTGCAGCACAGCAAAGTGATAAATGCTGCTTCCTTTGGTCCACGACATGGACCAGGATATCAAATGGACAGTGTCAGACATACGCCAGCGGAATTTGTCTTCCTTTGATTAAACTAAATTAATAAAGCTTAAGTGTGTTACATTTTATTTTGAAACTGAACTGAGTCAGTATGCTAGTTACAGTGTTCTTAAACATGGAAAACCGTGCACAAGGGAAATCAAGACTGATGGAAAAGGCAGGAAGGGGCCCCAGAATCTTGAACACTGAGAACTCAATATACTTTTTTATAATTTACAGTACAGTTGCAAGAAAACGTTTGTTAACTGTTTTAAATTACCTTCTGCAATGGCTACTACTGATGATACCCAGGGCTTAATGCATCCAATAACAATGACAAAATGAAGTCTCAAGATTGCAGAAAACAAAACGGAGGGAGAAACTTACTCAGAAGTTTGAGTTGTTAACATGTAATGTTGCTTCTTTGTGGGGTTTTGTGCAGGAGGTTCTTCAGATGGAGACCCAGATGGGAGGGAAGCTTCTGGATGAGCCAAAGACTCTGAACTTTAAAGACAGCACACACAATTTGAGACTGTCCATCCACGATGTACCACACACACACTGGAAGAGCAAACTGATCGCTAAGTATCAGGTGAGACAGATGTGTATTTTGAGGATATTCTGAAGTGGAGAATTCTAGTTTGAAACTTCTCAATTGATTTGACACATTTCAAGCTGCTTCAAGTGCTGCATTCTTTTCAGATAACATCTTTATAGAAACCAAATACTGACATCCAAGCTACACACAGGTCATCTATTGATTAGATCATCTATTCAGCCATATCCCCACAGGAACTGTAAAACACATTTATCACAAAGTCCCACAATTCTATTTTCCATAATCTGATTTTATTCATCATTTGTTGATTAAATGTTTTCCTCTGCAGTAAACAAAAAGTCTGAAATTCAATGTAAATATTAGTGAAATATAGATAAACATGATAATTCACAATTTATTTCAAAAGAAACCACAAACCAATGACTTAACTCCTCAACACTTTCATTTCAGACATTTTATCACTGAAACTTAAGACGCAATGACAAACCCTTAAACCAGTTCTGCAAAAATACAAGCACATTTTCTACTTTTCAATTCTAAATCATACTTTTTGCCACACAATACAACCAATCTGTAGATTTGCCACAATGTTCAAAGCTAAAATCTCTTGTGTTCGTGCATATCTTTTGTGCATTTTCTAGGAGATCCCGTTCTACCAGGTGTGGAGTAGCAGCCAGAGAACTCTCCACTGCACCTTCACCCTGGAGAGACTGAGCTCAGCCACCACAGAGATCAGCTGTAAACTGTGTGTACGACAGGTGGAGGGAGAGGGACAGATCTTTCAGCTCAGCAACACATTGGAGGAGGTGAGCTCAATGATATCGTCACAGTTAAGTTGCACACTTATTGGCTATCAGCCGCACATGCGAGAGGATCGCGGAAGGCAACTTCAACTCACGCTGCACGAGGAGAGGATACACACACACACACAGAGGGATAAAACTGAAAAAAGAGATGAACACAGCAGACACACACACACACACACACACACACTCCTTCTACATTCTTAAAGGTCTTAAAGTCACTAAGTTTTTCTCCAGCTGTCAGACAGTCAGGGTTCCTGCAATGGTTCTGTGACTGTGTTCAATCATTCATATTGGGGCTAGAGGTCACATAACACGACTGGAATAACTGCTCTTTGATTTAGCTAGGCCATGTATCCACAAAGTCTGTGTGTGTGTGTGTGTGTGTGTGTGTGTGTGTGTGTGTGAGAGAGAGCGGTTTTGCTCGGAGGTCAGACAGTTCTACCGGAATATCACTGCTTTGAATACTCCCATGGGTGACATGGGTGATAACTTTGCGCACCAGAATTGTTTTTGTATTAACCAGGTGAGTTAACTAAGATAAATAGATTCTTTACTGCATACGGGGTGATCATTTGCAGGAGGAGGTAGGGTTTACACACACTGTACACTCACTCACTGTGGTGCAGCCCGAGGAAAAGTTTTTAATATAGCTTCAGGAAGAGATCATTAAACTGCCTCATCGTGATCATAGTGCATAGAAAAATGTGCACCTGAATGCAACGACCTCCCTCGTACCAAATCTCCAATTTGCCAAGGGCAGTAATCATGATCCATCCCAATTTCCAATTATCCAATCACATTTCCTCTATTTGATATATAAGCCCTTGCTTACCTCTTCCCCTCATTCCACTTGTCTTGGCCATCCCACCGCCTCCCCTCATCTCCCTCCATAGCTTTATTCAGGGGATTGTTATGCACAATACAAATTTCCAACAAAGAGCTGACATCTCACTGCATCAAAGACAAAGATGAGTTTCCATTCACACAAGCAACCCAGTAGTTGCTTAGTCTTTTCCACTCTTGACCTTAGTGGATGAAGAAGAAACTAAAGTAATTCCATACAGCCAGAGTGATGTAAACAAGGGCCTGACATCTCCAATCCACCCCCTCTCTTAAACTGCCCTCTGGCCTTTTGCTGGACATCCAATTGAATAAATTATGAGGATACATCTTTGTCTTGGTTCATAAATGTATTAAATTGTCAGAGGGGCCAAAGCATACAATGCGAGCCATGGTAAAAAACAATAAAAAAATCTCCCATCCTGCATTTCTGCATTTTTCCACATCCTGCAAAATGAAATCAACCTGTACTCAGATTATTCCTTATGCTTACCGATGACTAAAAAGGGAACACAATTTCAACTCGCCAAACCATTTGTCTTGGGGCAGAGCAGTACTTCTGCAGTAAGCATGCAATAAAAAATGGGACTTGTATTTGGATTATTAGTCTTACAAAATAATTGCTGTGATCACAAGGGACGATTCGGCTAGTGATGTCATTAGAGTTGTATTAGCTAAAGGAATAGTCCATGAATCTCTTCACTATATATCTGCATTAAATACAACGCTGTACACTCGAAACGCCACGCAGCCCACCGTCTCCTCTACGTTGAGTAACGGAGGATACAACAGGTCTACAGCATTTCAGCAGAAACATAGAGATGTCCCTTTGCATCAATCATTGGATCTCCAGCAGCAGAGAGCGTTCTGCTGTAAATTGAAACTGAGTAGATGCTGTAAATAGTAATCATTTACATCAACAGTGGCAGTTGTTGTTTCCCTCTGCCAAGTCACATTTATTAGACCGCTGCCTCCTTTCAGCCCAGGAGTGGTGGGTTAATGGGATGAAGGTTTAGAGAGAGATATTAATAGGGACAGAGAGAAAATGAGAGATAGACTGAGAGAGAATGAATGAAGCTTTATTGGCAGACTCAGGTCCATAGATACACAACATGACAATTCAATAAAAATAAATAAACATAAAACACTAAATATCACGAGTATCGATAGATACAATTCATCCAATGCACTCTCAGTTTTGAATAGTAGCGGGCACAGCTCACAGAAGGATCAGTAAGTGTCACAATGATGGCATTTTCAGACACATCCAAACGTTGCATAAACTTAAACATGAGATTTCTTAGAAGAGCTTTAAAAGTGCACACTCCCACAGACACAAACATCTGACTGGCACTCCCCCCTCTAGGTACTCTAAGGAGAATTCTCATAGCATCGTTGTAGGCAACTTGCAACCTCTGCATGCTGGATTTACGGTAAGACACCCACAGATGAGCAGTGTACAGAGGTGTGCAATATGCCTTAAACAGAGCAATCTTGACATTAGTGGAACACAGACTAAACTTACGAGCAATAGTGTTAGCCTGAGCATACAGTTTACAACATTGCCTATACAGGTCATCATCATCATACATTAGATCAGTTAGAATATGACCAAGGTATTTAATCTTCCTACAGACCTCAAGACTAACGTTGGACAGTGTGAACACTGGAAACTGGAGCCATTTATCCTGCTTGGTTCTGCAAATTAAAACAGCACTCTTGCTGGCATTATATTTGATATCAAATTGTATCCCATATTCAGTACATACATTAAGGAGCTGCTGTAAACCAGCACTGCTCGGACAAAGTATGACAAGGTCATCTGCGTACATAATATGGTTAACCAGCATTTCACCGATCATGCACCCAGTGTTACAGGCTCTCAACTGCATAGACAGGTCATCAACATATAAATTAAATAAAACTGGGGACAGGATGCCTCCCTGCCTGACACCATTACATACGCCAAAGGCTGCAGATATACTGCCTCCCCATTTAACCTGCATCTTCTGGTGAGAATACCAGTAGGCCAGAACCCTCACTATATACCCAGGAACTCCCCTTTGCTTTAGTTTGATAAACAGTTTCTTGTGATTCACACGATCAAACGCTTTGGAAGCATCAATAAAGCACATAAGTACAGATGAATTTTTTGCCGTGTACAGATTTACAATTTCTTTGAGGGCATATATACACATGTCAGTCCCATGCTTTGGTTTAAAACCAAACTGATTATCACAGGAAGTAATAAACCCATTTACTCGATCAAGCAGAATTCTTTCCATAAGTTTTGATAGTATGCTGGCTAGTGCTATAGGCCTATAATTATCCAGACAGCTGATTTTTCCAGCTTTGTCTTTAACAACTGGGACAAGCAGGATAGATAGCATTGATTCTGGTAGTACACCGTGGACCATAAATCCAGTGAAACTGAGAGCTAGGAGGGGGGCTAATCTCAAACTAGCATTCTTCAGGTGCTCAGCAGTTATTGAGTCCATACCACATGCTTTGCAGCTAGGCAGTTTATGCATGGCATCATACACCTCATGTGTCGTTATACTCATTGTAACATCACTCATATCAGAGTCATCCAAATACAGATCACTTCTTATGCAGTTAAACAAGGAGTTGTAGTGCTGCCTCCATAGTTCTGCAATGTTATTTTCTCCAGAAGTGCCTTCGACAGTGCACGGGAGAGATGGTTTACAGCTATGAAGAGCTCTCACTTCTGTCCAGAAGTCAGTGACATTTTTACCCAGCATTTTGTTGGCCATGGAGTCAGCCCTCATAACCTGCTCATTTTTGGATATAAATCGCACAGCATATTTAAACCTGGCATTGGCAAGCTTTTTATGTTCAAGCTCTGGGCCTTGCCTAGGTCTACCAGCTATGGCCCATAGCTTATAGGCTTCACGGGCTTCATCATGATACACAGCAACATGCTCATTCCAACCAGGTCTAATGTTAAGATTCTTAATGTGCTTCTTTTGTTTAATAAAAGGTTTACCTCCATCACGAAGAGCAGCCACTATGTCATCGTACATGGAAGAAAGGTCCTTCTTATGCTGAGAACTTTTGCAGTTAGCATCCTTACACAAAATAGCATCATTAGGCAAGGAAATATTGCTTAGATATTTGTCTGTATTGTTAAAATAGGCCAGGAGGTCCTCATCTGTTAGAGTTGACCAGTCTAGTTTTGCAGTGGTTACATCACTGGCAGTACTAGTCATTGACAGGAGTTCATCTACATTGACTGTGAAAGCAAAGGGTATATGGTCTGTCACTGATACCCCATACTTAATGCTCATATTTACTAAGGCCGCATGACCATCAGCTGTACTGATACAATGGTCAAGCCATGAAGTAGTGTGCCAGGCTTCACTAATATACGTAAAGCTATCTGAGGGCAATAGTACTTTGCTTGACAGAATGAAATTGTTATCCTCACAAAAGTGGGTTAAGTGGTTAGCAAATAAAGAATGACTGTCCACAATATCAGCATTCATATCCCCAACAATATATACACTGTAGGTGCTATTATCTTGAATGAAGGCACTAATAAATGCCAGTCTGTTGATATATTCATCCTCATTCTCACGAGACTCATACGGGGTATATACATTTAGGATAATAAAACTGCAATCTTTAAAAGTATATTGTACAGCAATGCACCAATCAACATCGAGCCTAATCGGCTTTATCACAGCATCAAGCTTCTTGTCCCAGAGCACAGCCACCCCCCCCGGTATTCTGCCTCTGATAATTGCTGTGCTAAGATCAGTCGTCGATTCCCCCACTCCAAGGAAATTTGGATCAAACGAGTTGAGTTTTTCCAAGTCTTGTTTTGCTAAGAATGTCTCTTGCAGACATAAAATATCACATTCTTTCAACAGATTGTCAACAACTAAACGTCGAGCTTTATCCCCTGCACTCTGTCCCATACGCAGGCCACGACAGTTGTAAGACAGGACCCGAATGGACATTATGCCATAGAGTTGACAGCGGTGAGCTCATTTGCCCCCCCTGCTGGAGGCCCCACGTTTGGCCCAAAAGCGCTGGCCTTGCGCGGTTCATAATACCGTCGAACCAGAGCCCCTTCTGGCCAGAGCTCAGGAGTGTACATTTCACTAATGTCATTAAATTCAGCAGTCACTTTAAAAGAGCCAAACCGGCTGCGTGCATTGACAATTTTCTGGCAGGTGACCTCCCTGTTAAGTTTAACTTTAAGATAATCAGAGAGTGTCTCCGCATCCAGATCTGGGGAGAACTTTGTAGCAAACACACTCACTAATTTAGTCTTCACAGTTTTAATGGTGCTCACGGCACCAGTGCCAATGACAAATATAGGACCGGTTCTCTTCCGACCAATGGTAGCAGCATGCGCACCTGAACTTGCAGCCGCGCTCTGCAGCTTCTGCCGGGGTCGTCCTTTTTTCACCACTTGAGTCCAACGTGGGGAGCCAGAGGAAGGTACCGACCCAACAGGATTCTTCTTTATTGTGGCACCTCCAACGATGCGTCCTGAAGCTGACATCACAGCCCCATCGCTGAGAGAGAGAAAGTGTTAGGAAGCAGATATTTCTGTTTGTTGTAACCTTGTATTAATTAGGAAATCCATCTGTAATGGGTCAGCGTGGCAGGCAGGCAGCAGAGAGGAGAGCAGGAGTCGTGGGAGGATGTCTCCCAGAATGAAATACCACATATTAAAGTAGAAAGAAAAAGGACTATGCAGACATGATCGTGATCAAATGTGTCTAAATAGAAACATGACTGATCTCCCCTCACCATGTCACCATGAATGACCATGAATACAGTCGGGCTTGAACGTTTGTGAACCCTACAGGGGGTGGTCATTATTTCACATATCAAAGAGTAATAACCTTGTAAAATCCTCATCTAACCATCAGATCTTAATGAAGTCGGTTCTTGAATTATCTGGTTCCCTTAATGATGTTGAGTCATCCAGGTCCAGAGGAAGAATAACAGCCCAGACCATGACCACCATGCTTGACTGTAGGGTTAAGTTATGTTGGTGGTCAGTTTTGGGTTGTCACCAAACATGGCATTTTTGATTTTGGATGTATCTGTCCAGAGACTTCCAGAAAGGTTATCCAGGTTCCATCTGTCAGCTTTGTGCTTTTTAGACAGGAGAGGCTTCTTCATGGCTTCCCTGGCATGAAAACCATTTCTATTCAGTGTTCTTCTTATTGTTGACGGATGCACAATGACATCAGATGCAGCAATGGAGGCTTGTAGATCTCTGGATGTTATTCTTGGGTTGTTTTTTTTTACTAG
The DNA here is from genome assembly GCA_034670385.1 of Hoplostethus mediterraneus. Classification (NCBI taxonomy): domain Eukaryota; kingdom Metazoa; phylum Chordata; class Actinopteri; order Trachichthyiformes; family Trachichthyidae; genus Hoplostethus; species Hoplostethus mediterraneus. The sequence goes on from JAXDDW010000002.1 coordinate 11,109,003, forward strand.
TTTTAGTATTTTTCTTGTGGCTCTTTTAGAAAGATGTCCACTTCTAGGCAGAGTCACTGCTGTGTTAACTGTTCTCCATTTGTCTCACAGTGGACTGCTGGAACCCAAATGTTTTTGATGACTTTATAAACTTCCTCAGACTGATGCACACTCACTACTCACTTCCTGAGCTCCTCTGACGACTCCTTAGATGTGTCTCTTTAGTTTGTCTTTCACTTGCATGGGTAACACCAAACACTGTGTTTCTCATTTCCTAAACATTTCAGGAATTGTTTCCTCAAACACCCATGTATTTTGAACATTTTGCAATGCCTTTGGTCAACACTTTATAGATGGGGGAAAAGTAAAGGCTAAAAACTGAGATGTAACGTTGTATTATATGAAATAACCTGCTTCCCCTTTTGATCTTTCCAGGAGGTCCAGTGCATAGACACATCCCTGATGGACCCAGCCAGTAGCATCACTACCTTAGTGGGACCCAATGCCTTCCGCATTCCTTTGTCCATCAGACAGAAGCTGTGTGGCAGTCTGGATGCACCGCAGACGAGAGGCAATGACTGGAGGATGCTGGCCCACAAACTCCACCTTGACAGGTGAGGACACGACAAACGCTCTTCTGAAAAGTTCTGAAAAGGCAACTAAGATTCGTAATATATCTACGTATGGCTAGACACATAAGCCTATCGCTGCACGTGTGCCAAAATCAAATGAAACTACTTCAGTTAAGGTTACAGTTAACGTTAGGGTTAGGCATTTAGTTAGGTGAGGCTTTGGTCATGGTTAAATAAGAAAAACTTTCACTGGAAATAAAACAAAAGTGGAAAACTTTGTGTCAGTAGGGACTTGAATGTGGGTCTTCAGGGTTGAAGGCATCTACCACCTTACTTTCCACACATCAAATCTTCACTTACTAGTGTTTATTTACTGTACAACTAGTGCTTCCCTCAGGCATTTTCTTGGTGAGGTGGAAAGGCCTCTGAAACACCATTTAGTCTGAACCCAAAATGAAATGCCCCACTAGCGGGATGGCAGGTCATCAGGATGGCCCGCCCTGCCTCTTCAGGGACAGGGGGAAACACTGAGTAGACCTCTGTTTACTCAAACCTCTCACTCAACCGGGGCTGAAGCATCTGTACTCTGAACTGCACAAAGCATTTCAGAATGCATGAAAACATTCAGTGACGCTGAAGACGAGCGGATGGTTCAGTCTGGGTTTCATTTCCAAAAGATAGATAAACCTGAACGCACACCGGCAGCGTTTTATCCAACAGTCCAGTCGTAAATACAGAAATAGCATTTTCAGGTTGGCTTCACACAATATGTGTGGATGTGAGTCTCTGTGATTCATCTACCTGCTGAAACAGAGGCAGGTTATAGAGAGAGGTAAATTGGACCCCAGTGCACCACGTTGTAAATACGACCGGTGGGCGTAAGATGGACAGGTAGGTAAATTGCTGTTTACTTTCCCTTTTCCTCTCAGATCTACACAAGGACGATGAGCCAACGTTCTCATAATGGAAATACAATCTCTTCTCATATAACTGCTAGGCTTCGCATTCTGACTCTGCCCTCTCTGCTTGTTTTTCTGCCTCTCCTCACTTTGCTTTAATACTCATACATATAAACAAACAGACACACACACACGTGCACACACACACGCGCACACACACACACACAGGCAAAACTGCCTACTTTTTCGGCCATTGTACAGAAGGGAGTGCTAAAGGAAAGGATAGACACACTCTCTTAGCCTTTTAGCTTCACTCTGTGTGCTGATATCTGGTAACACACACGCGCGCGCGCGCACACACACACACACACACACACACACATATATAATGAAGAAACAGCAGAGGTGGATCTCAGCTATTGAGTTCACTTCCCAGCAGGATACCTCTTATCACATACTGCAGAGACAGACCGAGAGAGAGAGAGAGAGAAAGAGAGCAAGAGAGAGAGAGAGCAAGAGAGCGAGAGAGAATATACCCGTATTAGTTTTTTTGAGCATGAGTCACATGGATATGGGTTAATGAAGAGAAAATAAGAAAAAAGAAAGAGAAAGAAGGAGAGAACAGACACACAGAGAGAAGGAGTGGGTGATGTAAAGGTCTCCTATTATGTTTAACAATACCAGTGAGGGCCAACAGTACACAATCGCACAATTTACAAAGGACCAAAAAAATCACATTTTTTTACCCAGTGGGACCCAAATCTGATGGCTTTTCCACTTCAAAGTAGCAATGGGAAGATCAGATCTTTGTCAGGGTTCAAAGTGAGACTTGTTCTGCTCCTCTGCAACCATTGAATGCTTTACTCTCAGCATCTTTACCAATTACACTGACTGTAAAAAACATTCTCCCTCCCTTTTTGTGCGATTTCAAAATGCATTTAAGATGGATTTTATTTGTCTTAAATCTAGGCAGAGTAATCTCTTTATGATATTTTTATCTATCTTTTTTATATAATAAACATCAACTAAGGTCCATTATCTTGTGAAGACGGAGTGCAGGCTCTATACATATTGCCTACACATAGGGTGATAGAGATATAGTGACTGAGACAGAGAAACATTTATTTACAGCCAGACTCAAACGTGTAACTAGTCAGTTTACAACAGAGCGCCTCAGTATTCAGTCTTTTGAAGTGGGTCAGTCAAACTGTCTAAATACACGGTTTAGAGTATCCCAGATAACAGAGCTGGTTACACAGCATTAATCATATCGTTCTCCCTCCCTTGTTCTCCCTTGTTCTCAGGTACCTGAACTACTTTGCCACCAAGTCCAGTCCAACAGGGGTGATCCTGGATCTTTGGGAGGCCCAGCACTTCCCCGATGGAGACCTCAACGAACTGGCCGCTGTGCTGGAAGAGATGGGTCGCCACGACAGCAGGCTCACCTCCATGTCAATGGAACACTGACAGTGCAACACGGTTACCATGACAATGACAGAACGTTGGAGACAATGACAAGCGAATTCTATACGGTTGATACAACAGCAAGGGCAGACGAGGTTTGATTTGATAAAAGAAAAGTTGTCACCATGGTGATTGAGCGATGGTGAAATACCGTGCTAATCATGCTGACATGGTAACAAACAGCAGGAGAGACTGTGCTGGAACTGTGTGTGTATGTGTGTGTGTGTGTGTGTGTGTGCATATGTGTGCGTGTGTGTGCGTGTGCAATGTTACCGTCATGTGTGACTGAAGGAGAGCTAGCCCTACCTGCCACACATAACACAGTCGATCAGGAACAAACAAAACACACACACGCCTAAAAGAAGACCTTGTCAAGTGTAACACCAGTTGTTCTCTTGCTGTTATTTTATATGGAACAGAAATAAAAGAGAGAGAGAGAGAGAGAGGAACCGATCTGGAGAACCTGTTTAATGGAACAGAATCATAAGGAGAGAGGAGTTTAAACTGATTACAAAAGAGCGAGAGGAGGTAAGCTGAGGGCGAACAAAGATGAGCAAGAAAGAAGACGAGCCTCTTTAGCAAGGAGAGAGTGAAAACAGAGGAGCTAAACCGATTACAGGAGAGAGGGAGGAGATAAAATGATGGAAGACGCAGCAGGTGATCATCTGTAAGAGCAGAATGGAAAGCAGAGGGGGAGATAAAGTGGTGATCCTGTACTTTCTTGAGAGCCTTGGCTGTACGTGTTTACCAGTACAGTTTGTTGTCTTTATATCGTTTCCTAGGGAACGCTCTATATGTATTCTGCTGTCCATATGTTTGGATCATTTCCTGCTAACAGAATTTGCTACACATTGACTGTCAATCAAGGGCCCTGGCCAGAAACAAGCCCAATAGAACAGTTTTCACTTTTCGGCTGAGCTGCAAACTTTCAAAAAAAACAACAACACTATATCTTCAAAGTCAGTAATTCATTTTTTTTCATGTCCATCCAAGGTCGAGGTGTAGGCAGAGGTTTCCAATGAAGTTAAGGTCAGGTAAAGTTTCTAGATTGCGACTATACCAAAAAGTGGCAACCCTAAGCTTAGCTCTCTCCCCTGATAGTCAAATTTAATAATGATGCCCAATGCAGATCCAACATGACCAAGTAAAAACGGATTTTTTTAGATTCTTTATTTTTGCTAAGATTATTCTTAGCTGTGTTCGGTAGTATAAGTATTTTGACAGTCTTGTGAAATTGGATGTTTTGCTGTGTATTTACAAAATTTCCATTCATGATCAACAGATAAGTATCAAGCAAACACGCCGACTCTCAGCTATTCTCATATATATCATCTTTTCCTTCATATTTATCTCTTGATCAAGTCAAATCAAATTTCATAAGCATACAGCACAGCCAGTTTGCACTTTTTCCTGTATCGGAGGTTTCACAACAAACCATTGTAAAGCGAGGAAACAAAGATGATGTTGAAGCTACAGATGTATCCATTGCAGAAGTCTCAACGTTAACATGCTCACTGCAGTGCTGCTGCTGTACCGTTCTTCCTCCCCTGAGAGGAATTGTTTGGAAGATGCTGTAGTACTGATGCCGGCTAGAGGCAGAGTGGTGAAACTCCGGTGTCTATTAAAGATGTGGGTCTAAGTTAGGGATTGTTTCTTGACAGGTCCCGACTCAGAGAGAAGAGAGAGTGGAAGCAAAAAGGGAAAAACTAGAAATGAAAACACGTCTTTTAAATACAGTAGTCTAGTATTATGTGGTAGTGAATCAAAATACAGCTGATATCATCCATTAACGCTAAATGTACCCAATATGCTGTTTTTATCAATCATATTTTCATTTTCTAAAATATATACATTCATATTTTTATTTGTTTTTCATATTTTCGGTGTGCCATCATCGTAGGACGTTGGTATCGGCCCTATGTTGTGTTATCTGCCCTAAGCCTTTATGTGATTTCATTTGGTATCACCAACATGGCTTTGCTGGTCACTAGCGCCATCCAGTGGCCTTTTTAAGAATAACAGCTTTTACATTTGCGGTTGTCTGAAATGTGTAAATACATAGTTATCATGTTCATCCTAATGGCATTGTATTACCAAGATAATTTTGTTCAGTGATCATTATTGTGTTATTTACATTAATATTATTTAACCATTTTTATGTTTCTTATAGGTGTGGACTGCATGGAAAAAATAACATGTAACATATCAGTTAGTTGCCCTTTATTTAAATAGACCCCTAATAGATGTTGAACAATGTTCTGCCATCAACTAACATTCCAACATGTGGTGTATTTGTTGACAAGGTTGCGTTTGATAGCGAAAACATCCAGGAAACAACTAACGGGGCCTATGTAACATGAAGTGTAACATATTTGTGTTTTGCAGAACAATGGTGTGAATCAACACTGGCTGTTTGAGTGAAATCAGTTCATATAGTTTATATGTATGCAACGAGGGGGGTCAACAGAGAATAGTTGGCCTAATGCTGTTGTCTGATGGAAATCTCATATCTCCAAAACGCCAGCTTTGTGGGAATTTAAAAAAAACAACAACAGCCTTACTTTCAATGGGTTTTCAATAGGTGTCATGGGCCTCTGTGGTCATGAAATGTTTCCAGAATGTCAAGAACAACATGAACATTCAATTCAAGTGAAAAAAGAAAATGTAAAACACTCAAAAATTGGAGTTACGATGTTTTTTGGGGTTTTTTGAGTGTCTTTTTTTAATGTCTGGCAGACGCTATAGTGTATAATGTGGCCATTATTATAAACAGACTGTTTCTGCTCTGATCTATGGAGAGACGCCATATGAAACTGTACTGACATCAGGTATGTAGAGGAGATACCGAGGAGGATATTACGAAGAAAACAGAGTATAGGCAAAGTTTATACTGACACAAAAGGTCAGGTCTTTACCTGGTCATGGCAGATTTCATCGTCATGGCTGTCTGTACAGCGGGGGCAACCTTGAAACATTGATTTTTCACATTGTTTTTTGTTTAGACAGCCATAACCGTGCCAGTTAAAAATCAGACCTCTTGTGCCGGTGTAAAACATATAGAAGACATAGAGGCCTCAAGTACGTACATTTTACTTTTGGACAGCCTTAGTAACCAAATTATAAAGGTGTATGGTTAACAGAGTGGATATTTTGTATCTTTTCAAATGTACTCAAAGTATCAAAGTATCAACGTAACTGATATAACTGCTGATGTCAGATGTGGGGAAATCAAAAGGAGGAGTCATTTAGATTTTGTGTGGATGAAAGCCGAAAACATCAAGTCATCAGTTCAGTTTGAACTAACAGGTCACATCAATGTCTCTGCAGACGAATGTGATCGTCAACATCTTCGGTTAACTGGATTTATGGGCCGAAAATTTTGTAAAAATCTGGTTTCCTCTGTTGCAAACAAAGGGTTAAAAAAAAAAAGTGATTTACCGATTCTTGTGTAACTGCAGCCCAAATGTCATCCTTGCCGTGGTCTACATGTAACCAGCAGGATTTCTTTTTAAAGGCGTGGACTGAAAAAGGAAAAAGGGAGTTTTTATTCGCAGGCCTCATGAAGGTGAACGTTCAAACAGAGCGTGACATGAAAGAGAAGACAAGTGTGTGTTTAGATATCAAAGTGTGTAAAAACAATTCTATCCACGGTATGTACAGTTGTGTACTGTCAGCTATATTTGGCAAATTTCAAAATATGGAAGAAAAAAAAAAGAGCAGTACAGTTAGATACTAGTTTGTATGTTTCAAGTTTTTATTTAAGTTTCTTTTTTGTAAAAGCAGTGTCTACTATGCAAACTTGGCATCGGTTATCATGATAGTCTATAACTAGAGCTGTGCTTGTAAGTGCATTTTTATTTTACTATCAAGGGTGATTTGGTTTGTCTAGTGTGGGGTAGTATCGGTCCATTTTAGCTAATTCTGGCACGCTTCATGAATCTTGCTCAATCTCGCAGAATGCTCGCCTCTCTATCTCCTCTAATTGTTTTCTGTACAAAGTGTAAGAAAGAATTTTTAAGACAATTAATAAATTATATTTATAAGCAATGCTGAAAAATGTGTGACGCCGTTGTTTGGTTATTTCTGTATGTTTGTCTGTTACGGTCTCTCAAACCTCATAGGAGATGCTCGACGATTTAGAGAACGTAAATGTACAAATGTTGTTTATAACCCTACAAATCTTGTGAAATAATGGACATTTATAGGTTCCAGACTTAAAACATCAGTTGAGTATAAAAATGGGTAAATGAAAATAAACCTCAGTAAACATGTCATTGTTAAACATGCTGTGTGCTGAGCTGCGCTGGTGGGCTTCTAAGAAAACGTGACATTTTTCGGGGAGAACATATGGAGAGCATCGCTACACAACACACCACAAACAGTGCACCAGCCACGTGGACGAGTGAAACATTTTATTGGGGGAATGTTAAACCGTTTACTGAATAAAAACACCATTTTCTCTCACAGACAACTACAGTAACAGAACACATCATTATTTCAGTTGGCAGAAAAGAGGCTCGCTGACCTCAAGGCAAGTTTACAAAAGGACTAGAAAAGAGTTGATGCTCACTGAGGGAAATCTCTTTCAACTGATGCAACATAGTTTGCCCATTGCAGCGCTCACCACCGAGGCGCACAGGATAGCAAAGACATACCTATGCGATGGCACGAGATGTGTCGAGGACTAACCAGTCTGCCAACTGCGATGATGAGAGGTGTCTGGACGTACATGAGAGGCAACGTTCGTAACGAGGCAGGAAGCCTGTTTCGGCTCCGCAACACTGAGAATCTGTACTGGATCTCACAGAGCAACCCTGTCGTCTGATGGCGGCCGGGTGATGGATGTTATGACTCAGTCGTCGTTTGATTTCAATGTCAAGGCCGTAATTGGTTTGGAATGGTTAATCAGTTCAACATCTAATTTACAAGTATATAATGAAATTGTGACCTTGTGCAACGGTCTATAGTTTTACTGAGTCACATGGTGGTGTGGCAGGGCGGGGGTGGTGTGGCAGGGCGGGGGTGGTGGGAGGGTGTTTGCCAGGACTAGAGTCATCTGTTCATCTTCTGGTCCGGCGTGCAACAGCCAACAATGGGTAGCTAACACACACACAAGACAACGGCCATCGACCCTCTAAGTATGAGTGCAAGTCTATCGTGTTGGGATTGTCTGAAGATACACAAACACTCTGTGAAGGTTTTTTTTTTTTCTCTCTGCCATTCGTCGTCCTTGACAAACGGCTTCAGCTAGAATGCGAGTGCGAAGGCTAAATCAGGTAGCCTTACATGTACATGAACACAGTGCCACGCGTAATAATGGAGCAAGAAGTCAACACTGTAGTTGGTGTTTAATAGCTTCTGACTGCCTTGCCTGCTGCAGTTGCTGTGCAGTGCCTAAAGATAGCGCCGTTGCCCATCACTACCTCTGTTCAGCCTCCTCACTCAAGATTTGTTTCTGACATGGCAGTTCCTCTCTTACTTTGGAAGGCAAGGAGACATCGAGGCCTTTAGAGCCTCCATCCAGGATTTATTTGGCCATATAAATTTTATTATTCACATAGATGGTTGGAGAGTTTGAGTTCCACATGGAAAATAAGCTTTTGCAACTTTCATAGCCCATCACAACTCAAAAATACAGGTATATGTTTCTTCAGTGTCTACAAACGTTACCAGCGTAAACAAACCTTTAAAAGCCTCAGAATACATGTATCTGTTGCATACTGTCAGTCCTTATCAAAAGCAAATCAACTTGACAGTGAAAAAAAAAATGACTTCAATCCAATTAAAACATAACGCCAGTAGTGGGATGATTTGAAAGGTGTCATGCTGCGATTACTGGTGGAGCCTTTAAGCGCATCGCCTCCGTTCTCTCATCCAGACCTTCATCTGCAGGTAGGGCAGCTTTCACAGAAAGCATTGATACAGTATTCCACTCACTAGTTGAAGGTCAGCAGTCTGTTTCTGTGTCTCTGCAGCTACAGAGATACAGACGTCAAACTCAACCTCTTTTTCCGAGGAACTAACAGGAACACATTTCTGGTTTTAGAGTCCTCAAGCTGGTTGGAAACAGAAATCGCCTCCTCTTCTCTGACGGACAGAATTCATTTAATGTTTAATTAACCAGATTAGTCCGAAATCATTTTTTTCAAGGGGGACTTGGATTGCAGGCTTCTAAGGCATCCGGACTCCCAAGTTTGTGATCCTGCGATCTTCCTGTGATCTTCTTGCTTCATGTCCCACTTCCTTTTTCCCCGTGGAGTAAAGGACTTTGGGGCCCGGAGCAGAGCCAGTATTTGTGAGGTTGTCGTGGGCCTTTCTTTGTGCGTGAACACACACCTGGCAGCGCCCCCCCTCACAGTTTAATGTCCTGGGATTCTGACATCTTGGCGAGCGTCTTTTTAACCCGTAGCGCTGTGAGCCGGGAGGCCGGGTTATGGGCCCAGCACTCTGTCATCAGCTTCCCCATCTGTCTCAAACACTGGGGAGACGGAGAAGTAATGTTAGGGAGGTATATCTGTGTGTGTTTGTGTGTGTACATGTATATCGGTACACATTTTACCTCGTCACTGGTCCATCGGTTAGGGAAGGATGGCCGTAGCCTCTTGATGCAGACCACCTCTCTCATGTCTTCATATGAAGGGTCAGTAGGGACCAGGTCATGGTACGGCAGCTGGTACTCTTCAAGGATACCTACAACACAGGAATGACAGCACAGCAGCTCACTACTCATGTCTTGTTTGTGAGAAAGTTTTCATATAGTCCTTAATCGCAGGCCTCAAACCCATGAACACATTTTTCTCATTGCATGGGCATCAACAAATTGAAGATTTCTTTATAGAATCAGACTTTTTGAAGCTGGAAGGTCAGCGTCCGTATATATATACATACTATATATATAGTTTCAAATACCTCCTGAGACACAACGCCGAGCGATCTCCCAGAGGATGAGCCCGAAGCTGTACATGTCAGCCATGATGTAGGACTGGAAGTGGCTTCTGTTCAGCGTCTCGTCCAGAACCTCGGGAGGCATGTAGCGCTTGGTACCCACCCTGGTGTTAGGAGGGATGTCCACCTCGTTGGTGTCGCTGCAGAGCGAGAGATGAACGTATGTTGAAGGGAAAATCCACACGCAATAAAAAAAACAATGTTCTCATTTGATAAACGCGATGCTGAATCCTTTAAAATATGTTGAAATATTGATTTGGTTTTCACAGTCCACCCCAAAATAGAATTTACATTGAATACAGTTATTCCTGTTATCTTGGACGGTTCAATGAGCACCAACAACTACAATTAATACTCAAATCAAGAATTTTACTTTGCAAATCAAGTTGATTTGTTGAGTGTTTGTTGAGTGTTTTTCAGAAACAAAGGCAACACAACATCTTATTGTGCATTTTAGAACAGTGCACACACACACACACACGCACACATGCACGAACACCCCTCCCCAGCACATGCACACTCACCTGATGAACTTGACCGCCAGCCCCAGGTCTGCTATGCAGCACGTCCCATTGCGTTTCACCAGTATGTTCTTACTCTTCAGGTCCCTGTGAGCGATGGCAGGTTTGCCCTGGGTGCCGAAGATCTCTGTGTGAAGGTGGCACAGGCCTGACACAGAGGAGTAGGCCAGCTGCAGCATGGCTTTATTGTCCAGGGTGGTGGATTTGAGGTAGTCGTACAAAGAGCCGTTTTCATGGTAGTCGGTGATTAGGTAGAGCTGGGTCCAAGAGCCTGTTCCTTTGATATCTGCAGCGATGAAACCTGCAGATGGAGTGAAGACGGGAGACAATTATTAAGCTGGGAGTCTGGATGTAGTCGCTTTCCATCCATCCATAACTTGTGATCAGAGTTGAGTCTGTGAGTTCACTTTATAATTGCTGCTATGAAAGGTAGGTAGGTATGGAGGGAGGGGGGGAGGGAGGGAGGGAAGGAAGGAAGGAGGGCGAGCAGAGAAAAAGATGACAGAAAGATTAGAGAGACGAGCCTCACCCAGGATGTTCTCGTGTCTCATTAAGACCGTCTGGTAGATCTCGGTCTCTCTGAACCAGCTGGCCTCCTCGGTGGTGAAGAAGACCTTTACGGCCACTTTTTCCCCCCTCCACCTCCCCATCCACACCTCCCCATACCTCCCCTTCCCTATCTGCTTCACCATCTGAATCTGCTTGGCGATGGTTCTCTGGACCTGAGGAGGAAAGATAGCAGAGAAAATGCTGTTACTCAAGCTTTACCTACAGTTGAAAAATGATAATAAGTTCAGAATACAATAAAGAATAAAGTAGAGATGCCGTTAGATCTTAAGCTCTGTGTGTGTTCATCACGATTATGTCCCCACAGTGTAGACAGTTACACACTTCAATATTAAACAAATAACAATACAACATTTCCCACATCTGGGTTCCTGGGACAAAACCGAGCGTGTGTATTTGGGGGTCCTTGGCATCACCCCTGTGATTTTAAATCAACAGGTGTTGGGAGCTGCAGTGCGAGTGTCTCACCAGTAGAGGGAGCCCCGAGCCTGAGCCAGAGCTTTGAGACTGCTCTATCAGGTCCTTCAGAGACTCTCCGGGGGGAATGTAGGTCTCGTCCTGCTCCAGGCCGATACTGTAGCGCGGGCGGGACTCCTGTCGCTTATACCTGTCAGAACACAGCAGTGGCATCATAATAAATAATACACCATACGTTTTAGGACACGCCTTCTTAAACGGACAAAAGACCCTAGTGCCACCAATGAACAATGTGCTGTAGTATAGAAAGTATATGTATCAAAATACGTGTGTGTGTGTGTGTGTGTGTGTGTGTGTGTGTGTGTGTGTGTGTGTGTGTTCAGGGGGGTAGTAATTACCTGAAGTAGCAGAAGACAATAATGAGAGCCAGTAAGATGCTGCAGATGCTTACTGAGATCAACAAGGCCATATGGTGGATGTTTCCATCTACATAATCTGGAGAGGAGCGAAGAAAGAAAGAAAGAAAGAAAGAAAGAAAGAAAGAAAGAAAGAAAGAAAGGAGGAGAGGACAGAAGAGAGGGAAAGACAGACACCAACCAATGTCAGGAATTCAGTTTAACTAACAGCAGACAGTGAAAAATGACATTTGACTTTTCCCCCTTTTACTGTCTTGAGCATGCAGTCTTTTTTTTCGTGATCCAAGATAACTTGCTACATGTGGGACAACTGGAAATCCTTAATAAATATGAGTGGAATTGTTGACTTGAAAACTGAAGCTAAAAGAAATGAAAAAAAAAAACACACACTAATATCCCTTAAAAGCCAAAAATCTGTGACGGAAAGACAGAAAATAATATCGCCAAATCAGCCAGCCTTACAAGTCACTTGAAAGAGCCGGTCTACAGTAAATCAAGCACAAATCATATTTCATTCATCAATTTTTCATTTTCTTCTGGCACACAGTCCTTTCCCTCAAGACCCCAGTCAACAGCGAGAGGAAGCCCTCGGCCTAGTCGATGAATTCTCTTCCTGATCCTCTATGATAGAGTTTCAGATTGATGACTCTGCCCGCAATGTCTGCTGGGGCTTGTGATTTCCCTGGGAATCTAGGCTTACTGTCTCACACACACACACACACACACACACACAAACGCACACACAGTATACAGTTATACACAGTAGAGATCTTAGTATTCTCTTGACAGAGAGCAGCCTTGGCGAGCTCCGGGCTGCCTGACAGTAGCTCCCACTGTCTGCACCACTTTATCTGCCTTTGACTCTCTGACAAAGTAATGATATCTCTATCGCCCAATCCTCCGTCTGTGTCACTGTCACCGGAACCTACCAACTAGATAGATAGATAGATAGATAGACAGATAGATAGATAGATAGATAGATAGATAGATAGATAGATGGGTAGGTAGGTAGATAGATAGATAGATAGATAGATAGATAGATAGATAGATAGATAGATGGGTAGGTAGGTAGATAGATAGGTAGATAGATAGGTACATAGACAGACAGACAGACAGACAGACAGACAGACAGACAGACAGACAGACAGACTTACTAGGTGGTTTGATTGGCGGCAGTGTAGGATACAGGTCTCTGTTACAGTAATCCTGGTCTGTACAGCACTCGAGTGATCTCCTTTGACGTGAGTTCCACGTGTCCTGGAAGACAGAAAAGTGTTTTCTTTTTCTTTACTCTTCATTTTTAGACTTTATTAATCCAGTTACGTATCCAAGTTTGTGCCACAACCTTCGATTCATCGTTGTAACCTTCAGTCTGACCTTCTTGCGATTCCTACCATCTAAATAAAGTCGCTGAAATGAAACTCTGAGCTGGTAGACGCAAAATGACATTTTGAGTGCAAGACGTATTCTCTCGGAGGTAATATCGACTGTAATGTCACGATCTACTCACCCTGCACTGAAACTCCGACCCCACCAGGCCCAGGCAGCCCGCCGTGAGGACAGGGACCCCGCCCTCCTCCTCCACCATGGTGAAACAGTAGCCATCCGTCCTGCAGAACATCAACTATCATCAACTATCATCTAACGTAGGATAACAACATCCTCACCAGAATGTCTCTGAGCTCGTATTCACCTGCACGTATTATTGGTGGAATCCTCAGGGCAGTGGTGATAGCAGTGACACCACAGGAGTCTCTGGGAGGACAGAGCAGGAGCTGTGCTGCCGCTAGCCTCCTTCCCGCTCTCCGCCGCTGCCTTGCTGGAGGCTCTCAGCAGCATACTGTCCAATATATTAGCTGGAGGAAACAGAGAGGAGGGGAAACGGCTCAGATTGGCAGCAGAAACCCTTTAAAAGATAAAACAAATGCCAGCGTGCTCGGTTGTAAATCCAGAGAGAAAGAGAGGAGAATTAAAATAGAAATCACACACAAATCAAATCACCATTACAAGTCTTACAAAAGTATGAGAACAGAGGAGCAGGAAAAACTCCCACAAACCCTTTCAAGCATCACAGCATATAGGGGGGAGGGGTTGCACATCCTGTGTAGCTCATTGGGTAAAAAAAAATATATTAACATGGAGAAAAAGAGGTAATAGGTCAGAAAGAAGACAGGATATAACATTAGGTCCAAGCACAAGATGAGAAATAACATTTTAAAAGATGAAGAAGTGACTTTTCCTTGAATCCACTTGCTGTGAGATTAGCAGCAGAAGACACAACGCTGGTCTAACAACTGTGTGTGTCAAACAGCAGAGAGAGAGCAGAGCGGTCAGGACACCCCCGGTCACCCTGAACAAACAAAAACACGCTACATGAACAAAATTGCTTTGTCCTTGAACACCTGACACCGTGAAACGAGTTTACATCCAAGAACTGGAACGGAGCCGCGTTAGTATTCCTCCGTGATCCTATTTCAAAAGGGCACCTGTTTGTCACTTGAGGAAAAGAAGGGAAAAAAAAAAAAAAAGGATCACGGAAGTGTCTTTCTTTCATGGCTCTTGAGATTTTCATTCATTCCGGCATGATCATTGAGACCAGATGCTTCACAGCTGCAAGCCAAGATGGTCCAAAATAAGCATGAACCCTTCCTCTGCTAAATAAACTAATAGCAGATACAGAATCTTCTCTCTCTCTCTCTCTCTCTCTCTCTCTCTCTCTCTCTCTCTCTCTCCTTCTCCCCGTCTCTTTCTCGACTTCACGTTCATCTTCCAAAACTCCTAATACATCGCACATCCACAGATGACTGAGAATTAATCAACCCACACAGCTGTGAATGTGCACAGGCACTCGTGATGTATGAACCAGTTATGTGCTTTCACTTCCTCTGCACACGTTTTACTGCCCTCGTAGTGAAAGAGTCGAGTTGAGCCGCGCAGTGAAGCAGAAGAGATTCAGAAACCCGTCCTGCCACCAAGATCTTGGCTCTTTAAATCATAAACAACGCAGAGCAAAGTGCCCAAAGTCAGCTCTGTCAGTGTTCGTCCTGGGCAAGATAGGCATCTTGGCACTGAGGTACGATTACTTTGATTTACAATGGAGGGTGACTGAGTTTCTCTCTCAAATACCTCAAACTCAATTTCTTTCTCGAAATTTTCAGCTAGACAAAAACATGGAGCGGAGCTGTAAGACGTCAGGGTGTGTTGAGTGTTTTCAGGGTGGCTGTAACCTGTCAATCAAAAGCCAGATGATGGGTAGGAGCGTCTCTTTCATCTGAGCTCAGCTGTCACTCACAAAACATCAAAGAACTTCCTCTTGGGTTAAATGGTTAAACTTCCCTAACACACACACATGCTCTCTCTCTCTCTAATGTGTTTTTTTGTCAATGTGCTGTACTTGTACTTGTATTCATTGAGTTTCATGAATGTGTACTCATAAAAACTACTCATTGTATTGAGTTTCTGATGAGGCTCGTATCAATAGAAACAATGTCTTATAATTGCCTTACATTGAAGAAGGAGCTGCTGCTGTTAAACGGATGAGGGAGTCGGGCTCATTCACGATGAATGTGATGAGTATGACTGCCACTCTGATATGAGATGACATTGGTTTGGTCAGTGCCAATGAAAAGCCTCTGACTTTCTTTGCTTCTCACCCTCTGTAAGTACCTTGTTTCATTTCATCTGAAGTCGTCCTTCCTCATTCACACAAACACAAAAATCTATTATATTAAAACCAAATATCCTCAAACGCCATTTGTCTTGAATGACTTCCCTCTTGTGCAGACTGATAACGTGCTGACCGAGCTGTAAGAGAGGGCGGGTTGGGTTTAAAGGGGTCACATTAACAAACGACCGGTTTGAGAGAAAGGGAGCGCGGAAGAGGACGAGGGGGAGAAGAAAGGGGGATTAACAAACGAGAAGTGACAGAGCTGCGGGGAACTGGTGGGCAGTTCAGCAGCACACAGAGGGCACGGAGCAGAGGCCACTGGCCTTCTCCACCCTCTCTCTCACTCGACCTCCCTCCCTCCCAACACTCACTCCATCCCACCCCATAATGCTCACTCACTCACAACCTCTCTCTCTCTCTTCTCCCTCTCTCTCTTCATGGTCTTATTATCTCTCTCTCTCTCACCTATCTCTACCTCTCTGCTGCGTCTCCTGTTATAATCAAACTCTCAACTCCCTTTTCTCCCTCACTTTCTCCTCACTCTTTCTCATTCCTGCTCAAACACAGAACCTCCCTGTTTTCTTCTACACCACCCTTTTTCTCTTCTCATGGTCCACCCCCCCCCCCCCCCCCCTCCTCCCCCCTCTCCCCCCTCCTCCCCTCCCCCCCTCCCTACGTGAGTCCAGTGGGTAGTCATGTGAGGTGCTGCTGAGCTGTTGACAAAACACAACCCCTTTCACATGCATCCTGCACCTGGGAGCGGCGGCTGCTGTTGCTGTGTGCATGTGCGTGTGCATGTGTGTGTGTGTGTGTGTGTGTGTGTGTGTGTGTGTGTTAGAGAGAGAGAGAGAGAGAGAGAGAGAGAGAGAGAGAGAGAGAGAGAGAGAGAGAGAGAGAGAGAGAGAGGCAGACAAACAAGCAGAATGCTGAATAAAATTTGAGTACTTCAAACTATATTCTGGAATGAAAAAAACACTTTTTCTTTTTCAGTCCAGTCCCTTTTCTTCTTGAGCACACCTCAGATGTTTTATCCATCAAACAGTGTTCCTCCCACAGGCCCTCAGAGGAATGCTCAGAGAAACGACCAACCCCAAACTAATATAACTACAATATTAGAAAATATTATCAGCATCCGTGTAACAGAGTCTACCAGCTCAGTGGCCACTAAAGAACGTTTGAATGAGAATGTGTTTTTTATTTAATACTTCAATCTTCACTGACAGCTTGTCTGTATAACATCTTGCAGATTGTTTATCCTGCATCGCTGACTTTTTAAGTGTGAGGCAGATTGTGCTACAAGCTGCCGCTTACATTAAGAAACTGTTTGGGTTTGATAGTTCTGCTGTGGCTGCACGGAGAACGAGCTCATGTTACAAACGGTCACCATTGGCTGCTTCTCGTTGCCAGTGTGTTGAGAAATCCCAGCTCTCCAAAAAGTCAGCTTTCAAGTTTCCTCTCTGAAGCTGTATCTGACAATTCATAATACATTAGTAAAGGCTCAGCTTGGTCCCAGGGTCATTGATCCTTTATTACAGGTGAGAAATAAGGTCAGGTAGTAAAAAAAAAAAAAATGGACATACAAGGTTTCTATGTGGCACCCATGATATCTAAGCAATGCTGTGCCAGTTTACATCTCATCCCCAGCGTTGGAAAAGTGAAGTGAGAGCCAAGACGGGGTTTAACTGAGTGTCTCTGATGGAAACTGGCATGGCAGCAGAACACACACTTCGGACCAGCTGACAGCGACAACTGATGTCAGGGTCCGCAGAGTCGCGCTGAAAATGTCCCGGTGGTGTTACAGATGAGGAGGGTAAGAGGAACAGAAGGAGGTTCAAATAAGTCCTCAACTCAATTCAGTCATTTAGACCAATTCCATTTAATACAGGTTCAATTACTCTATTCCAGATGTGTAAAATGATTATGTTGCACTCATTTTGAAGTTATATTAATATTATTATTAGTATATTATTAGTTATATTTTTTTTTTTATAGCTTTATTTAACCAGGAAGTCCCTTGAGATTGAAATCTCTTCTCCGAGGGAGACCTGACCAAGACAGTTTGCCAGTTACAGTTTAAAATGAAAATAAATAAAAAACACAGACAGGGAATACAAACAGCAAAATACAATTAAAGCAGGTGCAACTCTCAGTTACATGGACCTTTAACATGGCTTTAAACTTTTCCAATGGGACTAAATTAGTCAGATGTAGTAGATTTTCCTCATTGCTGTGTTAGTTTGGGGTCCACACAACGTATTAGTTAAATGTATTTTGAACCTCGCACAACGTTTATCTGCATTCTGCAACCAGCAGCTACAGCATGTGGTCCGTCATGCATTTTTGTTCCTGTTCTCCTTATTATTCTTTTCTTCTTCTTCTAACGGATAATGACTGTTAGCCGTTCCAGCTGTAATGAAAAGGGTTTTCCTATAAGCTTGTCCCATCTGTCTGAGGGAGTGGGAGAGACCAAGGTCAAACATTCTGCTGTTTTAGAAAGGAAGAAGGCTTCGACCCTGCGAGTTCCTCAAATATTATCTCCCAAGGAATTCATGGGAAGAAAAAGACGTTTGTGTTCAAGGTTGCACTAAAGGGATTTATCAGATCGTGTTGATATTGTTAGCTGGTTGCAAACTATTCCATATTACCTGAAGACAATGTTGAAATAGCCTAGTCTGAAAGTATAATAGTCATATACTCTTATCTGCATCTATATAAATCTTTCTTATCTGACGTATTTTCAGAAAAATACTTGCCACAAGTAGCAGGAAAAAAAAGAAGCTTCACCAGATGCCTTCCTGGTGGCCTGCAGACACACTCACATTCACTAATATAAGAGATAGACAAGCTAAATCAACTGATTGGCAACGGGCTTTCTATTCACTTCATAGTGACGACGGAGATAATGCAGCCAGCTTTTTGTCTACATAGCATTTGGTGGACGGGCCGAAATACAGGACGCAGATAAATATGGAATATGGGAGTAAATATGGGATATTGGAAAATATCATCCCCATGGATTGGGCCTGGCCAAAGGGGCTCCGGTCCAGTACCGTTGCTTTTAATGTCAAAACATCATGCAAGTTTTCCACTTTGTGCTCCAAAACAGGTTAAATTTTCAGGCACTTTACCGACACTATAAATATTTTAAGCCCATGCACTTGAATGGCCTTCCACACGCCGGCCAGTGGGAGCTTTCAGATCTCCCCCTACGTCTCCCCGTCGATGGCGGCCTGATGGCAGGATATAGGGGCCACTGTCAGCACCCAATTAACAACCCCGGGCCCCACAAACCCCCAAAGCTAAAAGCCCTCTTTTCAACAGACGGCACTTTGTACAAAACTCCCCCCCAAGTTAGAAAAAAACAGAACAAGAAGACGACGATAGTTAGATAGAGATAGAGGGAAGGGATGGACGTGAGAGAGAGAGGGATACTGTGCAGCCTGAGGGAGAGAGAGATAAAGAAAGGAGATAAAGAGAAAGACAGACAGACAGACAGACAGAGAGAGCGAGCACATTCATTAGTTATCCCGGCCATGTCAAACAAGGCCTACCAGAAAAGCCCTTTCACCTGGCCCCGTGTAAACACTGCCCACCTCCCCCTTCCACTTAAGACACACTCATTTGACAACATTGCTCTCCCCCTCCCCCCTCTCCTCCCCCCTCCTCCTCTAAGTAGTAGTTCATCTTCCCGCTGTTTGACAGTGCCGTCTGTACGGCCGGAGAAACATGGAAGGCGAATGCTTTTCTTTTCCCTTTTTTCTCACTCGTTTGTTTTTTAATTTTTGCCTCCCCTCCCTCCGACTCCGTGTGCTCTCGGTGCCTGGTCTTATCTCAACTTGTTCCTGTCAGTGTTGAGACGAACCGGACCGTCCTACGCAGGCAGGAATGTCTTAATGAACCCCACTTTGGTTACACTGTGATCTGGAGGCTGAACGCTGACAAACAGCGGTTGTCTTCCCTCGCTGCTGTGGGTGGGTACTTCTACCTAGAAAGTTCAGACATGTTGTTCTTGTGATTCCTCTTCCAGAGCTGGAACTGAAAGTGTGCAACGTTTTCTCACTCTGTCATGGTTGTACCTTTAACGCTGTAATACATGTTGAGGTAAAGTCGAGGGGCATTTGTTCCAATCATAATGACCACAGAAGTTTTTTGGGGCAAGTTTCAAATTTGATTTAGTCAAAATAGTCCATATAAATCCCTGCTGATGGCCTCAAAATGTCTACACTGGTGCCCATACTGTCTTCTGATATTAGTACAGATCTAGGCTCGCTTGATACACCTCAAGTCATACACTTGAAAACCAGGTCAGATTAGAATCTCACATGATAAAATTGTGGTCTAGAATTTGTGTGTGAAAACTAATAAATCAGTACTGACATGTATATATTGAATAGTGGTTTTCCTCCTGAATTATACTCTTATTAACAATGACAGCCTGGCTGAAGGCCTTTCAAATCCAGTTCTGACCAGTTCTCTAGCACAGCTCCAGCATCCCAGCCACAGCCTTTGGTCTGGGCTGTATATATAGGTGCCTTCAGGGCAGAAAGAAGTTATGCATCATTACTCCTCCACCTCCTCTTCCTTTTCCACCTTTCACAAGAGGCCCACTCTGCTGGTTTCTTCTTCCTCAAAAACCTTTCCTGCCTCCCCCTTTCTTTCTTCTCTTACATTATTAACAACTCTTTATTCCTCCTCCTCTCTGAAATCCCTTCCTTCTTTCTTCCTTTTTTCTTCTCCATCTCTTGTTCTCTCCTTTCCTCCTCCAGCCCTCTACCAATCCACGGTGACAGAATGGATCGCGTCAACTCAAAACGGGGGGTGCTACTTCAGATATACGTTAGCCTGGGAGGCTACTTTTAACATGAGTTCCATCACTTTTATGCAATGATGAGGAGGTTGAAAAGGTCCTCCTCTAAGTGACCTATCATTTGAAATTATTCATTTGAGATTCAGTTTGTTTCTATTGCTTGAGTGTATGACTGTCTCTCCTCACTGAGCCATTGAATTCACCTTGATTAGCAACCTATAATACTGGTTAAAATGTCTGGAAAACCTTCATCTGTACCCTGACCTGATCCAACAAGCTCTCCAGTCAGGACACACTTCAAGTAGCCAATCACAGAAGGAGTACCAAGTGACATCATGAGACTGACAGCGCCTCACACATGTCATTTATCACAGAGAGAGAAAAGCTTTTTAAATGGATTTTCTGCTCAGCACAATAGAGTGGAGGAGCGGAATAATGAGAGCAAAAATAACGCTCAAGTCTAGTGTTTTCCCACCAATGAAGGAAAAGAAATTCAACAAAAAAGATTTATTTTCTTTCAAAAACGTCTTGTCTCCCAATTTGTTAGACAGGTTAGTTATTTTTTTCCATGTCTTCTTTGATAACTACTCATTTTGAGCTTCATTCAGAAAGTCTATGTCCCTCCAACACAACAGCATCATCAACACTGGGAGACATTCCTTCATTATGTCACCCTGATGAATGATGCAGTAATGAGCTAGTGCCAGTCTTTGGCTATCCAGCTGTCAACCTTTTCATATGCCAGCTTTATGTTGCGACCAGTGGGATGACATAGTCGGGGGGTGGGGAGGAGGGGGGGGGCGATGGTGTGAGCCTTGAATGGGGATGAGTGACAGTTACACAAGGGTTCCGGAACTCTGAGTTCATTCCAGAAGGCCCTCAGCGTTCCCTTTGGGGCGCAAGGAAATGATAAAACAGTCCTTTATGGAGGTGTGAAAGGGTGAGAGAGAGCAACGTGACGAGAAGAGAGAAAGGGGACCAGCTGGTCTCTTCATGAAAAGTTCCTTTACTCTCTTCTCGCGGCCATCTGTAGGCTCCAATTTGTCACAAAACAACCCACTTCAAATCACAGGCACTGGGCATCCTGCTGGACCGGGCAGGCTAGGACACGTACCATGTACTTACAGCACCGGTGGTTTGAACCTGGCTCATAACCTATGTCCCCATGTGGACTACATGCTAGCTAATAAAGCAGCCATAGACACCATCAACCCAAATCCATCTGGAACATCAGACTTTACTTCAGTCCAAACATCATAATGAATCCAGGCTGATGCATTTGAAGATGGATGATGTCCTCTCTGGGAAAACTAATCAGATGACATGATCTGATCACTGATCCAACATATCAGCTAAAAACATATTGCCCAACCAAACCCTTTGAACCACAACCAACACTGGGTCCCACAGTAAACCTCGACTCTGACATGTCTACACAATCTCAACGCTCATCTTCAGACAGCAGAGCTGGAGGTGGATGGCAATATGGATTTATACTGTACCTTGCATGTGATTGATTACTGTCATGATTTTACATGGCAATACAAATTATGTTGAAATTATGAAGATAAATAAAATGAAAAAATTAGCAAACACAATGAAAACACTATTTTATAGAAAAGAAGCTCTGCGAGAGAGGTTTGTTTGATAGAAGACATACTGTTTGGCCTGTCAAATTAAAGGCTTTATTATGAAAAAGAGCAGATGTTAAAGGAAATAGGTGCTGCTGTCAAATGAAAACCTCTTACCACCAATGAATGAACATTTCACAGATTGGAAAAAAACATTAATTTCACATTAACATCCATACTTCTAAAAGAAAAAGGAAAAAAAAAGAACCAGTGGGTTTTGAATGGTTTCCTTGGCTCTTAGGTTCATTAAATTTGCTCAAACCGATACAAGTAAAATATACTGTATAGATGTATGAAAATCACCACAAAATGAGACTCTCCATTCTTCTTTGTTGTTGAAGTGTGAAGAAAATTGGAGTGTCTGTGACAGGCAGGTCTAAAGGGACTCGCTGAATCTGCTGCTGTCACTCAAAATGGGGCAGAAACACACATACTGTATAGCGCGCAAACACACACACACACACACACACACACACACACACACACTCGAGAGTTGTGTAAACTGAGGTGACTGTAAAAAGCAGTCTGTGGTGTAAAACTGTTGCTTCACTGTTACCAATTGGTTCCATTGGTGATTCCTTGCCAGGGCATTTCTCCGAGAGTGTTGCATCTGAACTCTGAACTTTTGTTCTCCCTGTAAGTGTGTGTGTGTGTGTGTGTGTGCGTGTGTGTGTTCCACAAAAGTTTCCAAATGGCACTCAACCGAATGGTCTTTTTTTTCACCTGACCACAAAGCATAGACATGAGATCCACAGCCTTCAACTTGTGGTTTCTAAAGCAAACTCATATTCCCAAACACACTGTGAGCTGTGAGGGTCGGAATCCAAACGTCTTCAGTTTGAAGTGTCTATTGCTTGATTGGCTTAGATTACGCATTGTGCCTGCAGTATTTCAAATCGTGACAAGGTAGTTCTTGTGTGGAAAAACAAAATCCAAACTATAGCTCAGGATTTCTAACAAACATAAAGCAATAACATTTTTATTACTATTAAAAATGAGATACTTGATAGGTAATGCAAAACAGAACACCCTTGCAGTACGATGCACACACGTAGTGGAGCAATGAGCTGCATTGGGCTACACACACCCACACAATCCATTCAAACTTGGCAGCTATTTTTGCCATTTGGCTATGCTAGTCCCGTGATATCATCATGTGACGCATTGTTCCATCATGGTGGTATGCAAAAATCATGCCTATAAACTGATAAACAATAGTCACGCACCCGCCAACTTGATGCTCAGCCAATCGCAAATATAACAACCCAAGTTTAGAATTAGAGGAATGCAGCACTTGCCTCCACGCTGAGCATATACCAGTGTAATTAAAGGCACACACACACACACATACACACACACACACACACAGTCTAAAGATGGTATGAGCAATGGAGAATGACATCAGCATAGTAGGGATAGTTAGCATTATTGGGAGATCCAATCTTCAACTGCTGAAACAGTGGATTTGACTCGCCGCTGCAATGAGTCATATGTTGTGAACTCTTTGATGTTTTGTGCATGCAAGCGTGTGTGTGTGTGTGTGTGCGTGTTTGTGAGTGTGTGTGTGTGTGTGTGTGTGTGTGTGTTAGACAGAGAAAAAGACTGTGTAAGCA
>JAXDDW010000002.1:11135000-11147500 GCA_034670385.1 Hoplostethus mediterraneus
CACCACCAGATCATCCTCTCCCTTTTCCTCCTTCTTCTCGCATCTCTTCTCTCCAAACCCCACAGGTCCACCTCCCTCTTCTGCACTGACCATCTCTATCCTTCTCAACACCATCTCTCACACACCGAAAAAACGAGCAGTGACTCTCTCTCTCTCTCTCTGTCCCTCTTGCCTCACTTTTTTCCCTCCCCTCCCCACCCAAAACATTCTTCCAGGGGCTGAGCGTGGGGTGGAGGGGTGGGGGATTATGGAGGGAGAGAGGGTGTATGGAAAACCCTAAGCCCTTATAGTCCCAGTGCACTGTAGCTGTGACAGCCAGCTTTGCTCTGCTTGGCCCCACTTCACCTGTTATCTGTCCATCACTGTGTTGTGTTGTATTGTACTGTACTGTAAGCTCATTCGGAGCATCAGCACAATCACCGCGGCAACGCAACCGCCTCACGACAAACTTCAACAATGGCCACTGCGAATTTCAAAAGTTGCAAAGTTGCAGCGTCAGCCACTGTATTTACTACTGTACTAAAACCACTGCACGTGAAGCTGCAGCCTCTTCAGCCGCAGCACATCAGTGTATTCATCGGATAAGTGAAGTCTTTGTTACCCAATCATGTGATTAGCATCGCAGTGGATTCCTGTTTTGACCGATCAACTGACGGTTAGCAAATTGTACGACAAATACTTTCCACAAACTTTTTTTCCCCCAAATTTTTTTCCCATGAACTGAATTGAAACAAACAGATTGAGAAACTCTAGCAGAGACATGAGCACATGGTCACATGCACACCACACACACACACACACACACACACCACACACAACACACACACACACACACCGCTTCCCCTGCTCCAGCTGTGTCTTAAGAAGTCGGGGCCAGACCGGTAATCTGACTGGGGTAGAAGTTACTGGATCTGGATCCATTACAGGATGTAATACCCCTCAGTCCTAAACTCTCCTCACTTCCCCTTACCTTCCACCTTTCTAGCGGTCATTTCAAGATGACTCTCCCCTCACGAAAAACAAGAAAACCTTTGACCCATAGCAGGGAATCATACTCTTTTGTCTTTTGTCTTTGCACCACTATCACTCCCACCACCAAGTCACCCTTTCAGGAACTCCCTCGTTAACCCTCATCCCTGTGCAGATTGCCCTGATAGAGCACATATGTGGCCACCTGAAATGACGACAACTGTAAATTTCAGTTGTCAAACTAAAAAGGTATGATGTTTTCGAGACGCCGACAATTTGTTTTCCACAAGCAGAAGTAACACCTCACCTCTCTCTCGTTCAGCTTTTACAGCCCGTGGATCAGTACTTCTAATGAGGTATCGGTTTCTAGCCAGGGAACCCAACACATCCTGTCAGGAAGCTTCGAGGCCCAAACCCAGAACGCACCGCTACAAGTGCAAAGCGATGAGTCAGCTTTTACATCTCCCTCTTCTTCCAAAACTGGTTCTTTTTTTATCATCTCATTCGCCCAATGTCACTGTCAACTTGCCACTTTTCCATTTTTCCTTTTCACATGTGGTTTGATTTCACATGCATCACTTTGTGTCCCCAAATGGATTTGAACTGAATGCTTAGAAGAAGGGATGCAAAGTGGAACTGCGACATCGAATGAAAAAGAATACAGCATGCTGTCTAACTGTCTTTTATCGATACAGGCATGGATTGTGGGTAAAAGTTAAGAGTGGCACTTTGTCCCTGGATGCTCTCTCTCTCTCTCTCTCTCTCTCTCTCTCTCTCTCTCTCTCTCTCTCTCTCTCTCTCTCTCTCTCTCACATCCTGGATGTGAAGAGGAACACAGATTGGAGTAATGCTGAGTAACATCTACTCAGAGAAAATAATCATCAGGTGTTCAATTACACAGAGACAGCAAAGGACACAGAATGCTGATTTTGCAGATTTTGCAAAGAAAGCATTCGTTTGGCGACATACCAAGCAGCTCTTTCATAGGTTTTATATGTGTTTTATGTGTTTCATATGTTTTATATGTTTTTTATGTGTTTTATGTGTTTTATGTATGAGAATCAGCAGGGAGCAACAGAGTCTCATTAGCAGGCAGTGACAAAAGCAAAGCAACTGGCAGTGCTTTGACCATGAAAACCGATACAGCGGTGCGTATTTCCACCAAGGACAATGAAATGTAAGCTATCACGCTCACTCCTCACTTCCCAGAACTCACATTGAAGGCTACAGCCTGGCGTAGGTGGAAGGTCACAGAAGATCTGTGTGTGTGTGTGTGTGTGTGTGTGTGATTTATAATGCGTGCATAAGTGTGTGCATCCCCTTCACTCCCATTTCTCCTTGAAGATTAAAGAAACACATCACCCTTTACTCGTTCCCTGCAGAGACAATAGCCTAGACATGCTGTAGGGCTAAGCGTGACCTCCGTGCACACACATCATAGCTGTCTAGTGCCTGTCTAAAACCTACAATGACTTCAGTTCACCTGTGGCTATAGGACCAGGAAACACTAGATCGCCGCGTCTAGACTTCCATTCACTCCAGCGAGCATCCATATGGTGTTTCAGAGGTCACGTTTAAGAGACAGCGGGAGAGAGGCTGAGAGTGAGACGAGAGGGGGGGAGAATAGAGCGAGTGAAAAGGAGGGAGAGAGGCAGATAGAGACATACAGAGATCTGCAGCTCTCCACCTCCATTCAGACGGTCGTTTGTCCATACAGTATTTCAGAAAACAAACATTTGCCCACTGAGTCACGGTCCAATCTATTGCCAGGACAATCAATCAACTGTGTGTCAACCAATGAATGAGCCTGTTGCTGGTCCAATCAATCATCTATGTGTCAACCAATGAATGAGCCCGTTGCTCACAGCCCCCAGGCGAAAAGCTATTTGGATATATGGTCTCAACAATTTGGGACTGTGTGAGTGCACCTGATTCTGCTGCAACAAAACTGAAAACTGGAAGCATCTAAGTTGAAAAGTAAAATGAAGCACTCGTCATTTTGTTTATTTTGTTTTATTTTTGCTGGGAATTTGCTGAGGCGCTTATCCAGAGCGACTTACAGTGAGTAGAGCACCAAACTAAGACAGAAAGTGTGAAATGTTTTGGGGGGAATAAAATGTGTCTTCAGCCTATTTGTTCCAATTTGTTCCAGAAACAAAAAACATTTTCAACTTGAGTTCTGCTGAGATCTGGTGGCTGTCAGGTAGGGTGAATCCTTTTGGTTCACCTGTAGGTGGTGCACTAATGTAACACTGGCATTACCACTGTATCTAGAGCTGACACCAAATCAAAAACACAACACTGTAACAACCATATAGAGAATATATTTTTGTCCCGTATGAAGTAATTCCTAAGAGAAATCTGAAGAAAGAAGAAAGGAAATGAAAACTGCTGGAGGACGATTAAAAAAAGAGAACATTGATGGGAAAGAAGAGAGAGAGAGAGAGAGAGAGAGAGAGAGAGAGAGAGAGAGAGAGAGAGAGAGAGAGAGAGAGAGAGAGAGAGGGAGAGAGCAGCTGATCTATCACTTACTTGGAGTAAAACGCAAATATGAAACAAACTTGGTAGGAGTCCAACTTTCTGTCAGCATCCACATACGTCTTGTTGTTGGCAGCTGGTGTGTGGATACTTGGACAGAGTAGTCTGTGTTGTTATGAAGCTGAAATATTTTAATGTTTGTGTCCTAAAGCTCAATGTAAATGCTTAGAAGTTCTTGGGATTAAGTTTCAAAAAGACTATAATTATAAAGAGTTAACAGGGCTTGATCTGGGGGTTAAATGATGAAACAGCATCCGCAACCAAAGAAATGAATTTCCTCCGCAGGACAAGCAAACCAAACCACTGACAATGACAGGAAAGATGGAGAGAGAGCGAGGGGATGACATGCGGCCAAAGGTGGTGGGCCGACCTCAACCCATAACACACCGAGTATGAGATACGAGCCCTCGCCGGCTTCGCTTCAGGACTCCCGTTGCACAATCTCTGATGACTCGCACCAAAAATAAAGCAGGAAAAGAAATAATCTGCATGGACTCCATTATATATGAGACACTGCCCACTGCTTCGACACAACTGAAAAGGGACACGCGTCATCATTTGATTCCCTTATTACAAATCAATCAACACTGTGAGGATAATCTGCAAACCTGCCATGCCACTGCCTACCATATATATATATATATATATATATATATATATATATATATGTGTCTGAGAAACAGCAGAAGCAAGAGTGTCAAACCGTAATGACACATATCACAGCACTAAACATAACAGACTATTAAATGTGACACGTTCCTTCTCCAACACCTCGCCAATCACACTCCAGATACCAAACATGGTCACGGACAAAGCGGCTGATGCGGCTAACAGCAACAATGTCAGTCCGTGACAATATATCTCTCTGCCTGTTTGAAGAAAACATCAAGTAGACGATCCTTTATTTTGAAATATGTAACTTCGTTGAGTGAAGGAGCAACCATGGGTGGAAACACACTTTGAAACAGGCATGAAAAGAGACATGAAAGTCATCTGAGAATGAATAAAATACTAAATACTCAAAAAATCAAATGACCTGATTGCTCACTATTATAATGTTCAACATAACTCTCCATCACATTAAACCACTGTTGGTCCAGCAAAGAGGTAAAACAGAGAGCTGAACCTCTTCTATGAACAACCCAATCAAATGGGGAAAAGTCAGTAAAAGTACTTCAGCTCCTCTGAACAACATGCATCACATACTGCTGCAACGCATACATGAAATACTGAGCAGAAAGGATTCTCAACCATAGAAATGTTTAGGATCATGTCGACATCAGCTGCTATTCCTTTGTGACTGACTGAAATGTGGACATCAACTTCTGCATCTTGCAACTTGGATCAATAAATCCTTAAAGCAGACTTCCATTAGGAGCTGCTTAACGGCAGCTGCACAGCAGAGAACAAAAATTGAGGCTGCAACATTTTAAAAGTATCACACATTAATCCACACGGGGGATTAAGTATAAACAGAAACGCAGAGAGTAGAGAAATAAACACCGATATCGTTTGTTATGAGAACCCACAACTGAACAAGCCTGACAAGCAAGAGAAAAATACAAACACGCTTTCTACCAGCCTTCAGAGAAAAGACGAGTCAAGTGAAGTGAAGTTTGCGGTTTAACTCACCGTGTGCTTGTGTGTGCAGCGAGACCAGCCCGAGCCACAGCAGACTCCCGAGGCTCCGGCTCCAGAGGCAGAGAGACAGACAGCGCTTCAGCCTTCCTCCCTGCACTAGCATGGTAGAGTCTGCCGCTCCGCTCGGCTCTTCCCCTCTCTTCAGTCCACTCCACACAACAGGCTCCGCCACTCACACACTGCCTCTCCCTCTGAGCGTGTGTGTGTGTGTGTGTGTGTGTGTGTGTGTGTGTGTGTGTGTGTGTGTGTGTGTGTGTGTGTGTGTGGGAGAGAGAGAGAGAGCGAGAGAGGGTCCGGGCATGCAAGCTCCTGTGTGTGTGTGTGTGTGTGGATACCGCAACGTGAGAGTGTCCACACCACACAAAACACACCAGCAGCAGCAGCAGCAGTAGTTGTGGTTGATTGTCCTCCGCACAGTCTGACAGTAGCAGCCCAGCTGAGAAGGAGAGAGAGAGAGAGAGAGAGAGGGAGGGCAAAAAAAGGGGAGTTTACTTCACTTACCTAGTAGGGAGGGCTAACCCACTCACACACACACACACACACACACACACACACACAGGGAGGGCTCGGGACAGGGGAGGAAAGAAAACGGGGGCAGGGAGCAGCTTGAGGAGCAGGATGGGGTTTCAGCAAGAGTAGAGGGAGGAGGATATTCAAAACAAGCAGTAAGAGCTACGGGAAAACGTGTCTGGAACAGCTTACAGGATGATGTGGATAAAAGTCAGATATGCATCGGACGAACAGTGTTGACTCTAAATGATCGGGAGGATGAAAAAAAACTAAACGACTAATAAGAAGCAGTACACACGAGCTCTCTTTACAACGTCGTACCAGAGGGTTGTTACTGCGGTGTTCACCAGGCTCTCATCCAGACCAGTGCACAGCAGTGCAGACCGAGTTAACATGTCCATTTCCCCAGCGCCACCATCACAAGTGGCAGAGTAATAAAGAGCAAGAGACCACTTCAAATGTACTAAGACAGTGAGTGGATTTGAGTCGGTCAGCGTGACACAGTAGTGAATGTCAGTAAGGCTGAATACAGTAAACACATCATCATACTAAAGCTCTGACTTTCAACCTCACAGAAACACAGAAACAGACCGAAACAAAACATTTCTGTTCTCACCTTGTGCCAAAGTATCCTAGAGTGGAAAATATTATTCTGGAGGAATTTGCATCAGAAGCTCTTTACTGGGGGATGTTCATATTGTGGGCTTGTGGGTGACCAGTCAAAATACTGTTTTTTGCTTGATTAGGCAACAATCAAAATCAGTTTTGGGACATGGAAAACAACCACTTTTTTTAAAAATTATTTTGAAACCACTGAGAACAATTTGGAAAATGAGCATCCCCCCCTGAGAAAAAACGCCTCTCCACCTACAGTGTTGTTGACAAATCAGAGAGCAAAGACACATGAAAGCTGCTGGAGATGACATCACTCTGGCCTGGAGCTTCTACTAATAAATAAATGGGCTGAGATACTCTAATAGACCATTTCCTTTTCAGAGCTCCCCTCCTGGCTGTAAGGCATTTACTGTAGAGTACTGTGTGTGTGTGTGTGTGTGTGTGTGTGTGTGTGTGTGTGTGTGTGTGTGTGTGTGTGGGTGTGTGTGTGTGTGTGTATTGAGCAAACTTTGCTTTTTAGTAAAAAGCATTAGAGCCCAGTAACAGCTCAAATGGATTTTGTGATGGGAAGCAGAAGGGCCAAACTGTTTTTGTCTCCATGTTAATCTGCCTCTTTTGTGGCCGCGGCTGTTCTTTCCTCTCCTTTTCTTTCTCACACTCGTTCACGTTGTTCATTAGTAATGAACAATGGGGCGGCCTGGCTCCCTCGCTCCTCGATGAGAGGAGAAATCACTTCATAAATAAACAATCCTGCCCTCCACTCATCCCCTCTTTTCTACTTCTCTTCTTTCATGCCCTTCTCTCTCTCTCTCTCTCTCTCGCTTTTTTCCTCCTCTGCTAGGCCCCTCTCACCTCTCCTCTATCATTCCTGCCTCTCCCCAGTTTTCTGTAACTCGAAAAACCTCCCCCCCCTCCTCTCTTTCTCTCCCTCTTCCCCTCCTCTCTTTCTCTCCCTCCCCCCTCCCCTCCTCTCTTTCTCTCCCCCACTCCCCTCCTCCAGTGAACCAGAATGTCATTTCAAGCATGTCCAACCACGGGAAGCCTTTTAAAAACTGTGACAGCATTTGCCCCCAATCCCCACTAGCTGTGAAACAGTGTGTGTGTGTGTGTGTGTGTGTGTGTGTGTGTGTGTGTGTGTGTAAGAACATGTAATAGGTGTCTACACTGATTTGTTGGAGGACAGGATAACATCAAAGCATGACCCTTTTAAAAACATTGTTACTTTAAGTTATTGTAGGCTGGGGCCCAGGCACATGCACAGACACACACACACACACACACACACACACACACACACACACTTGTTGGTCTCTCAGAGTGTCACCCTCATGCTGGGCCCATGATGGATGGCTGAGTTTGTCCCAAGCGAAGGATGAGCAGAAAAACTGAAAGAGCAGCAGAGAAAGGGCCGGTGACAAGACAAACAAAGAAGGAGAGATCAGAGCGGAGTGATGGGATATCGGAGCGGCTGGAAGGGAAAGATGCGGGGATGAAGAGGGAGGACAGAGAAGAAGGTTTTTTTCGGGGGAATGACAAGACGAGAGATAAATGGAAGGAGGGTGACCTTTCAGGAAGACGCGAGGGCGTAGAGGAGCGGGGGGTAAAGGGGGTGGATGATGTGAGGAGGAAAGGGAAATGGAAGGGGGGTGTTGGAGAGAGAGGTGGGGGGAGGGGGGGTATGAAGTAAACTTAGTTCCAATTTAAATGAAAATGACTCAAACACTAATGCTAATGCTATTCAAACTCACTTTACACAGTCAGATGGTGTGTTAACCAGTGCTTCTATTCTCAAAGTTTTTCAGTGTTCAAATTCTGTTGACTTCCTTCCCTCCTGCAGGAAGCTGAAAGTTACCAATAAAGAAAGAGTGGAAATGACTTTCTGATCGTTGCGATATTTTGGAAACACTACAAAGGCTTTTCGTGGTCACGTGACAGACCCAAGGTTCATAAAAAATGATGAACACATAAAGGACTCCAATAACTTATACACACATTTATGTCCCGGTACCCATCAAACACTGCAGATCGAACCACTTTGACGCTTCACATCTACACACACACACATTTCTTATTTAAATACATCATGTTCATCCATCTGTGCCAGAGGATTGGGAGACCACCTTACCTCTCCCTGCTTCACTTTTAGAGCCATTTATCCCTCATTTGATGTGTGAACTGACTAAACAGAAAGGGGATTAACTCTGTTTTAGAGAAACACCTCTGTGGCTCAGCAGCACATCTGCTAATCCGCATCCATTCACTTCAGCTTGTCTTTAAACTAACAAGCAGTTTACCATAATCTGCTCTAAGCCTGTCCATTCACTCCCATTCAACGGAGCATTTACATAGCAATCCTTTCTGCCTGAATGGGTTGCAGAGAGAGAGAGGGAGGGAGAGAGTGAGAGAGAGAGAGAGAGAGGCACAGTGAAAGAATGTGTACAAGTGCAGGTGTACATGTGATTGTGTGTATGTGTGTGTGTGTGTGTGGGTGTGTGGGTGGGTGGGTGAATGGGTGTAAATGGAAATTGAATAAAAAGCTTCTCTTCCTATTACAGTCCATTTGCACTGCAAGCTTCTCTGCCTCAGGGAGACAAATGCAGTGGAGAGGAGAGAGGACTGTGTGAGTCTCAGGACAATGAAAAATAGGCATCCAAATTATTCTGAGGAAACTGGCAACAAAATTGTTATAATGTGATTGAAAACATTACAGGCTAGTAGAGAAAGATCCATTTTGTTCAACTAGACTACATAAGAAACAGTCCCACAACCCACTTCAGGTCCTGACTCAGTGAAAGAAGAGAGTCAAGGGAGGGAGAGAGGAAGGAGGGATAAAGTGAGGAGAGGCACGATGATGAAGCGGTGACAGAGAAGAGGCCGGCCAGGTTCACCTCTGACCCCAACAGTGATTTGTACTTGATTGACCTTTCACCTTTAGATAAATGCCTCCGCGCCACAGCCACTAAATCCCTTCTCATAGACAAGTCAAGACAGGACGAGAGAGAAAAGTCAAAACAGGAGTCAAAAGATGAAGGAGCAAGAGTGAGGAGGAAGAAAGAGAGAATCTAGGGCTGAGAAGAATCAGGAAAGAGGAGACTTTAAAAATGGTATAACATGATTCAGTTTCAATATTTTTAGTATCCTATGGGGACCTGGTTGTTGGATTCATTACTCAAATAATTAATATAGTACTCTTTCATTTTTAACACAGTACAAACAACAGAGTTCAATGTAGGACAAGATGAGGAAAAGAAAAAGGATACTCTCAACAAGAAAAAAATATACTAAATATACTAAAAATAATGTACTAAAACAGAAAAGAAAGGAAAGAAAAACAACAACAGAAAAATCAAAGTGTAATATAATAATAATAATAATAATAATAATAATAATAATAATAATACAATATAATAATCCTATGGTAATAATACAGACTAATATGGTACTCGTAACTCGTAACTCCTCATAAGTCATTTTATTTATAGTGAAGTATTACTACCTGGTACAGTAATTGATTACAGTTCTCATTAGCAGTTGCATCCTCTCTTATCTTGGAAAATTGTGATAACTCAATTGCTTTGCCTGTGTGCTTCTGTGGGGATCAGGGTTGATGTCCATGTTATTGTTGCCCTGTTACGTGATGAAATCAAAGTAATGGAAACATTTTGATGAGAAGACCCTGTGGGGGAAGTGGGTGAAAGGTATGAAGTTTACCAGACAGACATTTTCACCAACTAAGCCACAGTGCCTGGATAATCACACCCAGAGAAAGTCAACTTTGGTGTTATTTAAGGCTAGCTCAGTGGTGACATATCAACGGATGAGATGGGATATCATTTTTAGCCAATAGGAGTGAAAATCACGTGAAATTGAAGCTGCCATTCTGCACTTGAACCTCAGAGGGAGAGTGTTATTTCAAATCCAAAATATGGGGATGAAGCCAAAACAAAAAGTCTGCTCCTGTCCAAATACTTATGGAGGTCACTGTACTTAGACAGGCAGACACACACACACACACACACACACACACACACACACACACACACACACACACACACAGGCTTGTCCAATAACCCAAACGCACAGCATCTTTCTTTCTTTCTTCTTTCTTAGAAACACACACAAACCCACAACCACACACACACACACACACACACACACGTACCACCTCTAGACAGAAAGAGGCGTCAAAACAAATCTACACATCTCGACAGATTCCAGAGAAAAAATCCCCACTGTGCCACTGAAAGGCGAGCTATCATCTGACATATAATCATACAACGATTACATAAACACTTTAACACTGACAGCAAGCTGTGGTGCGCACTCACTCACTCACACACACACACACACACACACACATGGCTAGGTGTCAGGCCATTTAAACTTAATGAAGGCGTAATGATAGACTGGGAATGTCTTTTACAGCTCGTTATTGTCACTGTGAAACCACTCACTGTATCACTTTACAACCACTATAAAATCATTGACAGGGTAGGTGTGGTGAGGGTAGAACCTCTGGTAGTTATGACATCATAAATAACTCCATTCTTTTTAATTGCTTCACTCTATCGAGGATGAATGGTTGAGGTTTCCCTCAAGCCATTTGGCAAATATTGTAATTAATGTTTTGAATGGGATGCAATATCCTGTTACACCGCTCTAAGGGACACATGAGGTACAATAGACTTGGAAATTAAAGGCTCAAATTTACCTCAAATAATTACAGTACCATAAATAATTCATCAAGTAGTCTATGAAATGTAAAGCACATTTCAAATGGTTTGGGGCTGAATGATGAGTTTGTGGATTTTTGAAGTGAGAAAGTGCTTACATACACACAATCCTTTTGACTCTGAAAGGGCCAACTGAATTTGGCCCCCTGTAAAGAAAATACTAAGACTTGCTAAAGAAGTGGCTGATTGACCAAAAGGATGGAATGTCAAAAATGCCCCGTGAAGGTAGCAGACAGAGTAAGCAGACGGGTCGAGAAGAGCCACCTGCTCTGCGGGAGCTGAGAGAGAGAGAAGAAAGAGAGAGAGAGACAGAGAGAGAGAGAGAGAGAGAGAGAGAGATTTCCCTGCTCTGTGGGATCTAAGCCCCCCGCCTTTCTGCAACAGCTTAGCAAATAACCAGAGGATCACAATCTGTAGCCACACGCCAGCAATTTACTTCACTTTGGAGGTTACATTTATAATCCATCCGTCACCCTTTATGCCTGTACCAGTATAAGTGTAGACGTTACAATGCACAGATTCAGATTTTGCTCACATTTACTCCAGGGTTCATCAAATAAGTCATGTATCTAGCAATGGAAAGCAGTAAATAAAGGGCTGAAGATTTCCAAACTAAATGGCATCAAAAAGTTCAACAGGAGTTCAATCAGCTAAGGAGGAAGCACATGCCTGTCATGCGGGGGAATAATTGCTGAAGTCCAGTGTTGTTTTTGTCAAGCTGTTATAGTGACAGTTTGGGGAAGCAGCCCGAATCGTACCGTCAGAGACCTGTCACCTGGTACCAGTCACCTGGCAGCTCTGCATCGGCTACATAACAACGGGATAACTGCATGATCAGATTTGCAACAAAAAAAATAATGGAAATCACCTAAAGAATATTTTTCCATGTCACCATTTCTATTTTTGCCACATTATGCGACGTATGGTGTATATATTTCAGAAAAAATGGGCTATTTCTGTAAGTTTCCATTCGTCACTTCTCGGAGAAAACTTTCCCGCCAGTGTACCTACCGACTCCAAAACTGCACTGGGGTGTATAGAGCGAATCTACAGCGGCTCAATGAAGAGGGAGGGGAGGTCATCTCTGTCGCAGTCCCACTTCATGAACTAGACTGATATCGCACTTTTACATAAATAATATGTAAAATAAATAAATAAATAATATGTATTTTTACAAAAAAATACTGATAACATATTTTTACATAAAGTTACATAATGCAGCTTTAACAATAAATCATTTAAAAATAGAGATAGAGATACCTGTGTCATCAGCGTATTGGGTAACTCTTGCCACTATGACATGAGTTACTAGATGATTTACTACTACTTCAGATACTTCTAATGAAATGAAACATGAACTTGAATAGGTGGGGGACCACCTATAGCGGCAGCTCGGCTAATAAAAGAGCTACACGTGTTTCCATGGCCAATGGCAACTGTTCTTACTGCCAAGAATAGCGTCGCTCTATAAAACCTCTCTGTTTCTATTGCTGG